>CM074451.1:21326693-21616693 GCA_037101425.1 Elopichthys bambusa
TCAATTATATAGACGATTGGTTGATTCTGGCTCATTCACAACAGTTAGCGGCTCGGCATCGAGATGTCGTCCTCGCTCACATGAAGAGCCTGGGGTTGAGGCTCAACGCCAAGAAGAGTATGCTTTCTCCAGTTCAGAGAACCACTTTTCTGGGCGTGGTTTGGGACTCTGTTGCGATGCAGGCGCGTCTTTCTCCTGCTCGCATCGAATCAATCCTTTCTACCATAAGCCGGTTAAAGCTAGGCCAGTCACTCACTGTAAAACAGTTTCAGAGGCTGTTGGGGCTGATGGCAGCGGCATCCAACGTGATACCTTTTGGTCTGCTGCACATGAGACCCCTGCAGTGGTGGCTCAGAACCAGGGGATTCTCCCCGAGGGGAAATCCTTTTCGCATGATCAAGGTCACGCGGCGTTGTCTACGTGCCCTGGCCATTTGGAAGAAGTCCTGGTTTCTATCCCAAGGGCCCGTGCTGGGAGCTCCTTGTCGTCGCAAAATGCTAACAACAGATGCTTCCCTCACGGGCTGGGGAGCGGTCTTAGACGGACGCTCGACTCAAGGTCTGTGGGGCGCTCACCACCTCTCCTGGCACATCAACTGCCTGGAGATGCTGGCTGTCTTTCTGGCCCTCAAGACTTTTCTCTCAGATCTCAGGGGCCACCATGTTCTTGTCCGGTCAGACAACACATCGGTAGTCGCCTATATAAATCATCAGGGGGGTCTGCGGTCACGCCCACTCTCCAAGTTGGCGCGCCGAATCCTCCTGTGGTCCCAGGGGAAATTTCTGTCACTCAGGGCAGCTTATATTCCCGGGGTCCAGAACGTTGGAGCAGACGTCCTGTCGAGGCAGGGGCTGAGGCCCGGGGAATGGAGGCTCCACCCCGAGGTGGTGGAGCAAATATGGGAAAGGTTCGGCCAGGCTCAGGTGGATCTGTTTGCATCTCGAGAGACTTCTCACTGTCCACTCTGGTTCTCCCTCACGCATCCAGCTCCTCTCGGACTGGATGCTATGGTACAGACGTGGCCGAGGCTTCGTCTGTACGCATTTCCCCCGATCGCTCTGCTCCCGGGAGTTCTAGAAAGAGTTCGCCGGGACCACGTCCGGCTCACCTTGATAGCCCCGCGCTGGCCGGGCAGAGTGTGGTTCTCGGACCTAGTATCTCTCCTGGACGGCTCTCCCTGGGAGATTCCCGTCAGGAGGGACCTTCTGTCCTAGGCAGGGGGCACGATTTTCCACCCCCGCCCAGAGCTCTGGAGCCTGTGGGCTTGGCCTCTGAGGGGGCCCAGCTCATAGATTCCGGTCTCTCAACCGAGGTTGTAGGGACCATTCTCCAATCTAGAGCTCCCTCCACGAGGAAGCTATACGCCCTGAAGTGGGAACTTTTCACTTCTTGGTGCAGTAGTCGTCAGTTTGATCCAGTTTCCTGTCCCGTTGGTACGGTCTTGGAATTTCTGCAGGAACGGTTCACTGCAGGGTTATCTCCCTCCACGCTAAAGGTTTATGTGGCGGCCATTGCGGCTTACCACATACCCTTGGCTGGTTCTTCTCTTGGTAGAGACCCACTTATTACTCGCTTCCTCCGTGGCACCCTGAGGCTGAGGCCCGCGGTACGCACGAGGGTTCCGGCATGGGATTTGGCCGTGGTGCTCCAAGGCCTATCCCTAGCCCCCTTTGAACCAATTGAGGAGGTTCCAGTTAAGTTTTTGACCCTAAAAACACTGTTCCTCCTCGCCATATCTTCCTTGAAAAGAATAGGAGATCTACAGGCCCTTTCGGTTGCTCCCTCGTGCTTGGAATTTGCACCTGGTATGGTGAAAGCCTTCCTTCATCCCAGACCTGGCTACATTCCTAAAGTTCCCACTAATGTGGTTAGCCCCATTGTACTGCAGGCCTTCTGTCCTCCTCCCTTCAGGACGTCAGACCAGGAACGCCTTAATTTGCTTTGCCCTGTTCGGGCCCTAGATGCTTACGTCCACAGAGCTGCCCTGTGGCGTAAGACTGAGCAATTGTTTATCCTCTTCGGGTCCCCCAATAAAGGGGCCCCGGCATCTAAGCAGAGGATGAGTAAGTGGTTAGTCGAGGCTATCTCACTTGCTTACGAGTCGGCCGGACTGCCGTCACCTCTAGCAGTCCGAGCCCACTCTACCAGAAGTATGGCGGCCTCCAAAGCCCTTCTTTCGGGAGCCTCTCTACACGACGTCTGTGATGCGGCAGGCTGGTCCTCACCGCACACATTCGTCAGGTTTTATTCACTTGACCTTAGCTCCCCCGGGGCCCGGGTTCTCTCTGGCGACTGACGAGCCACACCAGATAGGCCCTTGTAACTATGGCGGCGTGGGTATTAACGTTCCCAAAGCGTCAATTTCTCGACGCAACGCGAGTTCCCTTGAAAGGGAACGTCTCGGTTACGACTGTAACCTTAGTTCCCTGAAGAGGGAACGAGACGTTGCGTCGCCCTGCCATACTTCCGGCACGCCTGTCAGCACTTACCTCAGACACTTTAAGCTAGCGTTGCTTTGTTTGAGCGTGCTTTATAGCTTCCTGGCCGTGACGTCACCCGCTTCTGACGTCTCGACACACCATTGGACTGATTTCACACGTGCTTCATGACGACATCACGCGTTGCGTTCCCAAAGCTTCAATTTCTCGACGCAACGTCTCGTTCCCTCTTCAGGGAACTAAGGTTACAGTCGTAACCGAGACGTTTTTCCAGGAGGTCTCTCATCCAGGTACTAACCAGGCTCAGCCCTGCTTAGCTTCAGTGGGAAATCAGTCCAGTACAGGGTGATATGGCTGCTGGCTTATGTTTCATAAGATATGTTTTATATAATTTTTCTTTAATTCCAATTAATCTCGTGTATTTTTTAAGTAAGCATTATTGTGTTTCTTTTTAAGGAAAGAAAACCAAGGCTTATGTGTAATTATTAGCTTCAGCAATTTTTCTGGATGACGCTCACAGTTTAAATTTAGGTACCATGCTCTTTACTCATCTCACTCACAAAAAAAATATACATTCTGTGTCTTTAACTGTCAAAAGTGGGGCACCAAAGTGTAAAACAAAATTGTATTTTTCAACTAGGATCAGACAGCACTATTTCTCTTTTTATACTCGCAGGATGTCTGTCAAACATTTGCAGAAATCATAAAATGATTGTGAAATATCTCAGAAGAATAGATGTAATTTGCTTAAAGAACTACCTGTAAAATAAAACTAAAATAAATAAATATGACTGACTGACTGACTGACTTTGCATTGTAGTTCATTCATACACTGAGGAGTTTCTTTCACAGTCAATCATGATTCTAGAGTCTGACATCAGAGCCCAGAGAGAACTGCAGGAGATCTTATAGAGCATGAAAGATATTCATCACAGACTCATCTTTTTCTCACAATCTTCCTTTTATTGCCTCCAGCTCTCTAGGCACGGAGCCAGCGCATGGAAGCCATAAACATGAAAATACCTTTGGCCTCTCCCTCTGCCTTGATCCTTGAATCAGAGGGCTTGTGCCTCCACGCCCCTCTGACGTTACAAACTGCTCCAACCTCAGCTAGTGACTCAACCTTATGGCCCCACAGGAGTTACAGTATTTGACTACAGTCAGTGACTTACTAAGGTAAACCCCCTAGAAAGAGCTCCAGGCTTGAGAATAAAGATGATTGGCAGGTTGTCAAAGTCGCATGCTCGACTACATAGTGGAAAATAAAGTGCGCATTCAGGTTCACATAGCCTAAAGACTATAATGTGCATCGCCCACATCATTTCGGGGAAAACCCGTCCTACCACTTTTATTACCCACAACCCTCATTGCAGTGCATATATGCTCCTTGTGGTATAGTAGTTAAGTGGGCGATAAGACTTTGGACAATAATGCTACTGTGTAGTGAATCTCCATCCATGTTCTGATGGACCATGTGCATGTAAGCCTGTTTTTATACTTGGTTTGATTGATTTGTGCAAACCCAAGTTCCCGAGTTCCACTCTTTCCGTTTGTCCCACTGGTCTCATTTCACATTGTACTTTTGGATCCAAACCACAATATTGCAAAAGAATGCAAAGAAAATTGAGCTGCTCTGTAAGGACGATTTATTCAAAGACATTCTTCTAAAAAATGCATTACTATACTATAATGCAAAGATGCAATTTAAAGATCAACAATAGGGCTATTTTGCGATTTAAGACATTGCATTTATTACAACTCTGACTTGTACTTTAGTTCACATGAACTGTACCCAGACCACCTCCATAAGTGCACTCAGTTTGTTGGTGCACACCCCAGTTCCTGTAACTCAAACAGTAAAGCATGGTGCGAGAAATGCCAAGGTTGTGGGTTTGATTCCCTGGGAATACATTCACTGATATAAGTACATCTTTGAAGTGTACTTTGGATAAAAGCATCTGCATAAATGTAACTCTAAGGAGTAATAGACTTGGGACATTGCCAAATGTGAAAGCACCCTTAGATTGCCATAGTCACATGGGAGTATCAATTTATTTCAAGCATGCTTGCTAAGATAAATATAGTGTGTGTTTTGCCATTTTGGGTCCATTACCATGGAGACAGACCTTGGTAATCCTTGGATGGCTAAAGAATTTCGTTTATCGAAGTTTAGTACTATATCATTGTCTATCATGTGAAAACACTTCTGGTAGGAAGTATTCAACCCCAGCTGCTGCACTGCACACAGTTATGGCTTAAGCAAAACTGAAATGCAGAGACACTTGACCTATGATGACTTTGCTGTCTCCAACCACTTCTGCAACCATGAACCAGTGGGAAGGGTCAAGGGCTCTGCATGGCTATCGGGTCACATTCCAACTCAACACCACTAAAACACTGGTCTTGTAAGAACAGCTCCCGACAATGCAATTGACACATCTTTGAATGCTTTGGTCTATTGCCCCAGAACAATAACGGCTCTCCTACATTGCCATGGAAATGCGAGGAGCAAAGAGTGTCAGATGCTGCAGAAAGTTTTGAAAGTTCTACCATCTGTTGCTTCAAGTGCTTGATCTTATAGATTTGCTACTAATTGACTTTCATAGCCTTGGAGAGCAGCTTCTTTTGTGTCATGTTTACAGTAGCACCATTCATATTCCAGCCAACACCATATCTACACCAGACACGACAATTGTCATTTCGCACGACGCTACATGGGCGTAGAACGTGTCCCCCACACTTTTAACAAAACATAAATTCATCCCACACACTTTTTTTTTTTTCAGTGTCAAAATATTTGAGATGATCATGACCAATCAAATCAAAGTAGGTGTCTAGGTGGGCTTTATGTTCACAGAACAGAAGCTGCTGAGCGTGAATTCCAGCGTAACACTTCAGTTTAACTGTCATAAAGTGCGAAGTAAGATGTACAGTAAGTAGCTAAACTAAACATTTCATATTTGACAGCTGTTTTAAGACAGAAATGTTAAACAACTGACAAAAAAAAACTGAGCAAACTAATAAACTTTTGTATAATTTCGCCATTTTAAATTGAAAATAGGCCTAATTTACGTGATTCATGTAATTGTAATATGTAGTAACTGTCAATGTGAGGAAGCCATTTTCATCATATTAGGCATATACGATTAATAATGAATCCCCTAACTACCCTAAATTTAGGACCTCTGCCTAAAACCCTGCCTATGCCCTGATTACATCTGACCCCCTCACTTCTGAAATGATGGCTACGCCCCTGCCAAACTACAACGGCTTGAGACTGTCTAAACTGAACGCGCCAAAGCAAAAGTTCCAAACCCATTTGTACTGCTGACGGAAGTGGTGCAAGTGTATGTAGTAATAAAGAACAGTATCACTGATTATAATAGGTTTTCTTTTAATTTGTTTTTGCATCCTGCTGCTCATGTCCAGTGTTAACATGGTGTAAGACTTAATCGGTATTAGATAGTTGATTTAACTGTTCATTTTTCCCAAGCTACCTAAGCTGGTGTTCAATTGGTACAGTATAGCTTGTCTTCCAGCCTGAACAGCTAAAAAGTGCCTAAATCACCACTAAATGTATCATACCAGACCAGTCTGACCAGTGGAAACCAGCCTGGTGGCCAGCAATGACACACAAACCACTTTAGGGTGGTTTTAAGAGGTTGTATTGTTTAATGTTAGCAGCTAGCTAGGTCAATTCATATTTAAAGCTGAACTGTAGTAAAGCCAATCCCAAAAGAAAATTTAAATTTGTTGGTTGAATAAAAGTTATTTTTCAGCTAAATACATTATTATTTGCATTGAAGAGGCAGATGAATGTTTGTATCTGGTTTCACTAAAGTCAGAGAGCTAAAGGAAAGACACAGTGGTAAAAACGAGATGAGACCCCTCTGTTATGATATATGAGCAAACTGGCCCAGTTCAAAGCTGGGTGTGTGCTATAGGTATTGAATTGCATTATATATGCTTTTAAGTTGAACACCCAAAAGGGACATGAATAAAACAATGGAACCACTTTAATTCGAAGAGATGTACATTTCTGTGTGGGAATTTCCTATCCAAAATTATTAATGCCAGGTTTTTGTTTGCTGTGAGAAAACTCTTCATGTCATACTCACTTAATACAATCGGCCAACTCCACTTCCTGTGAGCGTAATTCTTCTTTAAATTCAATTCAACTCAGGGCCTCTGAACTATAGTTGGAGCCCCTATCAAAGCGGTTCCATCTGCTGGCTTTTATTCTCCTTGTGGTTTTGTTTGTGGGAGTTGTACTAAAAAAAGAAAAGCCATTTATGTCATTCCTTTATTATGTTTCTCATTTTCTGCATCTGCAATACACCGCCTCATATTTTCTTATGCAAATTCCTAAAGCGCTTTTGAATTTCTGGAGCAAAATGGATCGTGACTGAATGACGCAAGAAAAGAGTTTGAAACAACTATTGAGGTAAGTAATTCCAATGATGACTAACAGGACTAGGGAAATGTCAAGATCTGAATGGCTGATATGGGCCAAGCAAATCACAACAGTGAATCATCTCGTGAACGGGGCCTAAACAAAGCTCCACTTTCCTGTTACTCTCAGCGCTACACAGAGGATTCTGCAGCCTATAGACGTGACGGGAGAAAGGAGGGGCAGAGAGGGAGGGAAAGGGGAGGCACTAGGACCTGTTGGCTCCTGCAGTGGAGGTCAGGGGAGTAGCTGTGGGACTCCAACTTTCAGAACAATCAATTTCCCTTAAGAGAGAGTGGGAGCAAGGCTGGAGTGGATGGCACGGGACCTGGATACTCACATTTTGTAATGCTGAACAAGACCGGGCTTTGGGGATAAACCTGTGGAGAATTTGAGAGCTGGAATACAACTAACTTGGGTTTTGACGTTTCACAAACTTGAGAGGAGAGCAGCTGTGAGGTAAGCAGCACTGGGTGCTGATGTCTGAAATTATGAGTTTCGTGGAATGCTTGTGAATGGACTTGCTACCTGTCAACAAGCAAAGGGGAAGCTTTTAATCTGAAATGAGCCCGTATCCTATGACAGGAAGACTCAAGGTGCTGTTGACAAGAAAGGCAATGCATGCATTGAAAAAAAATAACTTGAGTGATATACTAGATGGTATCTCGAGGGGAGAGGACCAGCAAAAATGGGGCTTACTTCATCAACTTCAAAAAGTTAAAGGATTAAAAAAAAAAAAAAAAAAGCGAAAAAGAAGAAAAACCCAAGCTGTTTCTGAATGAATTCCAAACCAAATTGTGTGGTTTGAAAAAGAATAACATGTGGTATAATGAAAACTCGAGTGTTTTGGAGTGTGAGAGGACATGTAGTTGAGGTATGAAGAGCTGAACTAGGTGGTCTGATAGGTGACAGGTGACCTGCAGACTTTGGAGAAGTATTCTTTCCTAAGGTAGAGACCCCTAAAACATCAAACCTCTCTCTCTCTCTCTCACTCCTCATTTCTCTTTTTCTATCCGTCAAGCCACTCATGTTACACAACCAGAGGGTCTCGCTATCGTTGCTTCATTCCTCTCTGAGACATGGAACACGTTACAGATTTTTATCATTTTCATCTGGGCAGGAGCTGTGGTTAGCATGTCAGCCGGCTTCAGGACCGCTGTTGAAGTCTGAATATGCGAACAGCAGGGAGAAATCAACACAGACGTGTTTCCCAGGCAGAGGGATTTTATGAATATTTGGCAGAATGATGTAATAGATCAGTTAAGTTGGAATATACAAATACAACTTGTCTCTTTAGGAACTGAAAACCATACAGTCCAGAACAGATTGGGCAATTCAGTCAACATCTGTAAAAGATAAAGTCCCTCTTGAAGCCTAGACAAATGATAGGTGTGATTATGTACTGCATAATGCATCTCTTGAAATTCTCCTAGAACTGTATACGTCCGCTTGCCTTGGTGTCTCGGTCAAAATGTAAGCTGACGGCCCTCTTGAAATCGGTTTGGACAGAACCCAAAGTTTACTTGACACTGAGTGAGTGAAGCCTTTTAAATTCCCAGATGCTCTCTTGTCCTGAGGCAGATGGACAGTGCTATTTTCCTTCCATACAATGATGTTGGCTATTATTATTCATGAGTAGGGTCAGGTTTCCCATTGAGCCTGAATTAAAGGTTTCTCTCTGTAGATCTGTGCTCACGTAGCGTAGCGTGCCGCTGTGGTAATGAGAGGTAATGAGGGCTTCTAATGAGGCAGGTGGGCCACTGCCAGCAACTCCCCTGGGTGTTTAAGTTACCCAGGCTGACGACTTGAGCCTATAGTTTAGTACATGTATATATAAAATAACCCACTGACTATATGGCCCGATAAGACCACACTGACCATCTGGCCAAACAAAACAGATGAGGTGGATCTAGTTCTACTCACCCAACATACCATGTTCACACACAAAATACTTTTGCAGACCAATAGCTGTGCTCAGCCTAAAAATGTGTCTCAAATATACACTCCAGGGTCCTGTTTGACTCTCCCTAGCACCCGGCTGAAATGATCTGGAATATATAGTATATTCTGATGGATTTCAGAGTTTGGATAGCCCTAGAACTCATGTGTGCACTGCCAAGACAGTTTTATGAGTTTTCGAGCTTGCTTTGGAGCGCTTCTGTTTAGTATAAGCTGTGTTTGTTTGTGCAGAGAAGGCTGACCTCCGACAGAAAGCAAAATTCAATGACCCCTATGACCACACAAGAGCTTGAAAATTGTTCTCTATGGTGATTCATGCAACATTTGAGAAGGGAAGTGAAAGTGATAAATTAATAGAATGACTGTAAAATGAAGTATGACACTGTAATCCATCAACGTCAGTAAAGAAGTGCTAATAGGTAACAAAAACTTGCTTGACAAACATGACTGTTGCTATAGGTTAAGTCAGACAAATTCTGCAAAAAAGCATTAGAAGTTTAGCCTAATTATTAGTAGATCATTGCAATGCCAGTATTCCCATGTCTTTGAGATGGGGGTTGTTCGTTTGGATAAAACTAAGTAAATTAGATCATGCAATAACATCTAAATGTAAAAAAAAAAAAAAAAAAAACTTTGTACGAAGAAGAGGATTGTTTACATGCCCAGACAGATGCTTGAATGTATTCATGAACTCATTCGCAAGAAGCCTATAAACTCACTCCAGAAATCTGTATCTCATTTAGAAGGCTGATGCAATTTCAGTCAAAATGTTTATAGGATATTATTGCTCTGTTCCAAATACATCATAAAATTCTTTGTCAAGCTATAAATTTCATCCCAAGTTTCATCCCAACACTTTTTTTTTTCTTTTTTTTTTTTGTAGGAATTACACAATTTAAGGTTACATTTTATTTTAACGTGACGTAGAAACATTGTACTTACCCAATTAAGTACTGAGCAATATTAATTAACTACATGTACTTACTATAGTGTTACGGTTAGGGTTCGAGTTTGGTTTAGGGTTAATTACTTGTAATTATGCATAATTTACTGTTATTACTATAGTAAGCACATGTAGTAACATGTAACTACGTCATCTTAAAATAAAGTGTTACCCAATTTAAATGTGCTGCAGCTTTGTTTCTGTGTCATATTTAAATTTAAGAAGACTACAACTGTTTTTGTTTTTTTTTAACTGATTTCATATTTTTGATTTTCATATTACAGTGGGGTTAAAAAGTTTGAAACTATAGAAAAGGCTTCTATTTTGCTTTTTTCTTTGTAAATTATATTATTATTAAAGGATTAGTTAATTCAAAAATGAAAAAAATGAGTCATTAATTACTCACCCTCATGTCTTTCCAAACCTGTAAGCCCTTTGTTCATCTTCGGAACACAAATTAAGATATTTTTGATGAAATCCGAGAGGCTGTCTACAGACAGCAATTTAACCACCACTTTCAAGGTCCAGAAAGTGCTGCAGTGCTTCAACCTTAATTTTATGAAGCGACGAGAATACTTTTTGTGAGCAAAAACAAAACAAAAATAACTTTATTCAACAATATCTTCTCTAACCTTTCATTCTTCTATGCTTTTTAGATCCAGCACTTCCAGGTTCTACATCAGAACGGCGGCTCAGTATTGGCCGACGCTGTTCATGTGAGCAGCACGACGCACGCGTGTGATACTAAAGCAGGAGCCGGCCAGTACTGAGTCAGCGTTCTGACATAGAACCTAGAAGCACTAGACGTAAACACCGTATGAGAGTGACACAGAAGAGAAGATATTGTTGAATAAATTCGTTATTTTTGTTTTGTTTTTGCACATTAAAAATATTTTGTCACTTCATAACATTAAGGTTGAACCACTGCAGTCACGTCGACTTTTTTAACGATGTCTTTAGTACCTTTCTGGACCTTCAAAGTGGTAGTTAAATTGCTGTCTATGGACGAGTCATATACCTCTCGGATTTCATCAAAAATATCTTAATTTGTGTTCCGAAGATGAACGAATGTCTTACGGGTGTGGAACGACATGAGGGTAAGTAATTAATGACTGAATTTTTTTTTTTTTTTTACATTGTTTTATTATTGAAAAGAATATCACATTATTTTAAACATTAAAAGAAAAGTTTTTCTCTTTTTTAGACATTTTGTACTTTTGGTTTAAAAAAAATAAAGCTGAAGCAACGTCACAGAATGTGACATTTTAGTGTAAATTATTGTGATTCTCCACATTATTCATTAGATGGAATGCCCTCTGATTTCCATGTAATTGCTGATACATGAGAGCATAAAACAGCTTCTGTAAAAAAATGCTTTTACACAGTTTTCCTAAGAAAGTAGGAAAAAACTTAATAATGTCTATAGTCTTGCTATGGTTTAGGATGGCATTTGATTTTATTCATCATTAATTAAAAAAGAAAAACAAGAACATATATTCGTCTGTATAAAAGGGTTCACATGTCACAAATTTACTTATTTGATTGGTGACCAGCAAATAGTTCAAACAGTTCATATTCGTTTTACTTCACAACATTTCTTTGTTTTTAAAGATTTAAACTCTAAAATGTTCTGTTTAAGTCCAGGTTTAAATTAGAATTTGAATCCTAGATTTTAAATGTGGTTTTAGGGGCCGTTTACACATCACAATTTTCTGTTGAAAAACAGAAAACTTTTTATGCCATTCATTTACACAACAACGGATTCAAAGTGCACGTTTTTTAAAAATGATACCATTATTGTCTCTGTGTAAACTACAAAAATGCAAATTTGTGAAAACGGTGACATCATGTGCATGCGTATTATGTGTTCAGTCTGTAGTGTTTCTTTACAAAGTGACATCACCATCTACTGGCCTGGCATGAATAATACAATGTTTTTAGTCGTTTTCGCAGATCCTTGTGAACGGGGATCTTTTTGACAACGTTGTCTTCTGTATGAGAAAAACATAAAAGTACAAACTTTTTCCAATTATAGTTTATTGTTGTTGTGTAAACGTACCCTTAAACTTGGACCCCACCGTTTGTACTTCATATTTTGCAAACACTGTCATTTTCTTCTTACTGTACAGTGTGTTAAAGGTTAAATCTGCTTTCACTGATCCGAATGTTTCCTTTCATTCAGTTAACACACAAGCATGTTTCGTCCAATCCCTGACAGCTGAGGTTTTGGACTTATGCGCACAAGTGACTAATGACTTATTTTTGGGTCGACAATCAACACTACAATAACAATTGGGAGAAGTTTGCTTAACAGATGTTATATGCCCTATAATTTCAACTCAACCGCAGAGCATGATGCCCTTACCTGTACCCCACCCACTGCACTTCTGTTTTCATTTCATGGACAGATGACATGTTTTGCACTGCTTGTCTCTACATGAGGTAGTCTCCAAAACATACACTGAACTGACACACACAATCAGCAGGCTTTGAACCTGCCGCAACCACTTTCCCCTTGTGGGCCCTGACTTTACATTACTACTTTGTCTTTTGCTACTGCAGGTGGGTGAGTAGACATGTATTTTCATGTTTAAGATTAACAGATGATTCAGACAGCTGTGAGAATATTTACTGTTATCATGTAGCTTAATGAATGACTCGCTCAATGCATACATCGGTAGTTCGTGCAAGACGTGTCCATGGGCGTTTTTATCAGCGTGAAGATTTTAGGTTAAATGGTATGTGAATGTATTCGGATATCTTGAGTCTTGTCACTATTTCTTTTTGACCATTTATTTTTTTAATTACCTTGACTTTAATTAACATACAAATATGAATAATGGTCACAAAAGTTGAATGCATATTGATAATTACATTAGAAAACAGCTAAATGTAGTTACACCGCAGAGCCTGTCGACAATACCCACATTCAAAGCTTTCCTGTGATTAACACAAATTCAAATGCAAAAATACATATCTGGTACTGAGCAGAGCATGATAACTACTTCCTATACAAAAGCTCCCATCATACTTTTCATGAAATGAAGAATGATTTTAGAAATTTGTTTCATTTGTTTCATGAATAGTCATAAAATATTATTATTAAAATATTGCACACAATTCCACTTTTAAAAACTGGAAACTAAGATGTGAATTTACGTTAACACTTTAGTATAGGGAACACATATAAACTATTAACTACGACTTTTCCCTCAATAAACTCCTAATTTACTGCTTACTAAAGGGTTAGTTCACCCAAAAATGAAAATAATGGCATTAATTACTCATCCTCATATCGTTCTACACCCCTAAGACTTTTGTTCATCTAATCATCAAATTAAGGTATTTTTTATTAAATCTGATGGCTCAGCGAGGCCTTCATAGACAGAAATGGTACTTCCTTTCTCAAGATCCATAAAGGTACTAAAAACATATTTAAATCAGTTCATGTGAGTACATTGGTTCTACCTTAATATTATAAAGCGATGAGAATACTTTTTGTGCGCCAAAAAAACGAAATAACTTTTTAACAATATCTAGTGATAGCTGATTTCATAACACTGCTTCATGAAGCTTCGGAGCTTTACTAATCGAATCAGTGAATCGGAGCGCAAAAGTCATGTGATTTCAGCAGTTTGGCGGTTTGATACGACTCAAACGATTCATAACGCTCTGAAGCAGTGTTTTAAAATCGGCCATCACTAGATATTGTTAAAAAGTCATTTTTGCCGCACAAAAAATATTCTCGTCGCTTTATAATATTAGGATAGAACCACTGAACTCATATGAACTGATTTAAATATGTTTTTAGTACCTTTATGGATCTTGAGAGAGGAAGTACCATTGCTGTCTATGCAGGCCTCGCTGAGCCATCGGATTTAATAAAAAATCCTTAATTTGTGTTCCGAAGATGAACGAAGGTGCAAAGGTGCAAAAATGACAGAATACCCCTGTAATGTTTGTATATATAGTTTATTTTCTAAATGTTCTAGATAGCTCAAGAAACGCCTAACTGCACCATGCAAATTGCATTCAGCTCAGATGTTGAGAGTGTGTTTGCTCTGTTACGATTTGTGATTCCTTTAGTCTTTAGCGTGTGCACTGGTTACGGACAGATCACACTGGTAGATATCCTTCATAATGTCTGACAATACGTGACTTCTTGGTAACTTCTCACAAAATGAATTCCACACTGGATTTACAGCCTTGAGATCTATGGGATCTACTGCAACCTCTCACATTTCCGCTGTGTGTGGCCTAGGAAGAATTATCACGCACCTTTACAGAGCATGCCTGACCTGTCGCGTCTGCGTGAACCTTCTAGCCTGAGTCATTCTGTTGGCACTCGCAGCTGCTCAGCATGATTGGTTGTATGGCTTTAGAGCTCATTTCCTGCAGTCATAAATGCAACCTAGCAACAACCTGTAGACAGACATGTGAAGCATTCTACCTGCTTTTACTTCCAGGCAATTTGAAGAGATGTTGATGTAGATCTTGCAAATAGATGGTGTAATGATGAGCTTGGTTTTGTTGACCTGAAGAACAGAGTTAGTCATGCTATCCAATGGATCATTGGTTTTCATTAGCTGGAACACCTCCTCGTTTCAATAAGCCTAATTTTATGTTTGCTTTGAGATGTTATCATTCTTACAACAGTGCTTCTATGCATTATCTAAGAGCAGAAATCTGCAGAAATGCAGATGTATAGCTTAACTTCACTTTTAGAAGCAGCAATTACACTTGTAATTGTGGGAGAAAGTACTTTGTTACTGGAAAAGTTACACATTTGAAAACAGCAGCGCTAGTTATGCTTCTGAAATTTTTTTTTTTTTTTAATTGTCACTACTTTTAATTACTCCAAAATTTTATTATTCATTTTGAGTGTCAATATGCAAGCCTTTTCATGAGAATTTGATTATCTTAGACAACTCAATCCAACTATTCTAATCAAATTTATATGTGCATATAAAGATAAGAATTAGCCAAGAAAGAATTAGCACATCTGTCGCACATCCCTTTATCTCATATTTGTTGAGGTATGTATGAACAGCTGGGCTCAACCCTTGTGAAAAAGATTTGGGCTTAATTGTATTGAATGTGCACGTGTAATGTACTTCAAATCTTAAAAGTATATTTACTGCAGATGATATAAGATTAATAATAATAAAAGGTCATTTACTTAATTAGAGTAAGCTTTCACACTTAAGTATACTTTTAAAAAGTGCACTGTAATAATGTCAAATTAAAAATGCAGTCCAAATATCTAAAAATTATTAAATCAAGAAGCATTTTCTAGACAAGTAAAAATTCAAAGTCAAAATTAAGTGAGTTTTTGGTTTGAAATAAGATTATTCTGCTTGTTTTAAGGAAAAGAAAAAAAAATAGATATTTTGACTAGAAACAAGACAAAAACTCTAAGAAAAGGTTTTTTTTTGTTTGTTTTTTTGTTGTTGTTTTTTTTTGCAGTGATACTTTAAAGTACACTTTAAATCATTATGTTTTAATAATTTGTCATGATTTAAAGTACACTTATTTTGATGTGTTGACTAGCATACTAAAGCACATGTAAAGTACTGAATTATAATTCAATTATATTTCATAATTATATACATAATTATATTTAAATTATTTAAATATAATTTAAAGATAATATTTTTTAAATGTACTAAATTGCAACTTCCTTCTTATAAATGTGTAATTACAAATATATTTAAATATATGACATACAAGTTTCAATAGAATGACAAAAGCAATTTTAGTTTTACCACAAATGCTTCAACAGTACACTTCAATCATATTTCAAAGACAATAGAAGTAATCATTAAATTATAAGTCAAAAAAGCACTCTTAAGTTCAAGTAATTATATTTAATATACAATTTAAATTATATAATACATTTTCATTAACTGTAAATAACATGCAACTAAGTGTCCAAAAACATTACATTCGGTTTGCACTTACAGTATATTTATTTAATGTACATTATTTCCATAATGAGTTCTCTTTTTAAGAGGGAGGTCATCATGCAGCGTCATATTTTTGTTCAAAAGCATCACATCTTTTATCCATTGACGTACAGAGGATGTGCAATACTCTCACTACTGTATGTGTTCAGCTGTAAGGAATGCAGTGTAGTATTATGAACCAACTTAGAAAACTCTGTTAGTTTACCGAATCTAGGAATCTTTGTGTCAGCTGTCTGGTAGAGGGCTGTGCATGAAACCATATATATTTCTTGGCTGTCAGCTATGGTAAATTACGTTAAGATGAGTGCAGACAGCCGAAGGTCAAGTTTAAAGCAACTGTTTTGAACAGGAATGGTCACAATGAAAGATGTTAAACCCATTGAGACCAAGTCAAGAGGAACCGGTGCAGCTCTCCTCCCAACAGTGTAACGACAAAAATTCCTGCTTGGCAAGCCTGTCTCCAATTCCAGAGTGAACAATCAAATTCTCACCAACTGAGGGGAAATATGGCATAGCATTAACTAAAACATAGCCATGTGTCATGCAGAAACTGTTGAATGTCAAGGCTGTAAAACTCCAGCGTTATGGAAAAGACGTTAGTCTGATGTTCAAGGTTTTCCCACCAACAATCATTCAGGAATTGAAAAAACAGTGGAACTATTATGAATGTCAAACAGTGAGAAAATTGATTCCTGGTCAACTTTATAGCTCTCGAGGCATGACTGGTTGGCTTTTGCAATGACAGTTTGGAAGAGTTAATTAGGAGAACATTAAACACCATCACACTTCTGAAATTCACAGACCATTGAGATGTTATGGGCCTCATGAGACAATGAGACAAACAAATGTGTTCCCAAAGAACATGAGCCAGGAACTTACAGTTCAGAAATCTCTATCAATGGTAGGCTGAAGGATCAGGATATTTTGTGTAAGAAAATTGAAGCAGGTTGAACTCAGTGGGGTGAACTCACTTAACAGCACTTTTGCACATGGTTTTACACTGGCATCTTATTCAATAACCACCTGAAATCCAGTTTAACCAGGGACTAAAAGTAATGACATAGTGCTGTGTTATTATCAATGGATATTGCTTGTTTGTCGCATCATAGACAATGCAAATAAATTACATTATCATCAGGTGCAATTTGTTCTTAGTGAATTCCTTCAGTTTTGAGTGTTTAGGCCCTGGTGCAAGTCCATTAATTGTGGCTTTATATGGGATCTCATTGATGTGTAGTACTAAACCTTTCTTGTTTCGTGTGCTGGGTTTCCTCTAAAGCAACTAAATCTAATCTGGAATTCAAATGTGTTATTAAAACACCATTAAATCACGCTTGAAACTAAATATCATGGTTCATTTGAGATTAAAGCTGAAGTTGTGTAAGTTAGACTGATTGTCCTGTACCATGTGAACAGATCACTTAGCAATCAGCCACCATTTGAATAATCTTTTAAATTGTGCTGTATTAGCTTATTCTCTTTTCATAATTACACTGAATGTGATATTCAGTTGTCAATGAAAAATGATTCTCACTTCCTCATGCCACCATACAATTTCAACCTCATTCAGACTTCAATTAGCAACATAACAGCCTCTTAACGAGACATGCCAAAATCTCCTGAAACAAACTGATAAAACATTCGCCTTGGGCTTAAAATGTCTATCATTATGAGTTTGAATCAGCTGCTGCCGTTCACCCTGGCTGTATTTGCTAATTACAGCTTCCTCTCAGAGCTTTAGTGAATAGGATAGTCTGGTCTGTTAATTCAGAAGACTTGCTGCTCTACAAGGCAGTAGAATTTCCTTTTCTTAAATGGAAAAATGTATTTTTACATGCACTAGCTAACAATGCTAAATGTAAACATAATGTTAATGCTAACATTATAACATAACCACCACATTTCCTCTTGTAATGAGACTATTTTGGTATACACAGCAAGAGTATAGCATTTTGCAAACCATAAAATTTATTTCAAAATCTATGCATAAAATCGAACTTGCCAGATAGGAATTAGCAATTGCGTAAAGGAATTCTGTTTTATCCACTAGCGAACAATGTTGAAGAACCAGTCAATACATTTCGACTTGATAGTTCTTGAGAACACTGGAATAACACACAGTAAAGGAATGCTGTAATTAGTTATTACTATATATATATATATATATATATATATATATAATCACAGAAGTGAGTACACCCCTCACATTTTTGTAAATATTTTATTATATCTTTTCATGTGACAACACTGAAGAAATGATACTTTGCTATAATGTAAAGTAGTGAGTTTACAGCTTGTATAACAGTGTAAATTTGCTGTCCCCTCAAAATAACTCAACACACAGCCATTAATGTCTAAACCGCTAGCTACAAAAGTGAGTACACTACTAAGTGAAAATGTCCAAATTGGGCCCAAAGTGTCAAAATTTTGTGTGGCCACCATTATTTTCCAGCACTGCCTTAACCCTCTTGGGCAGGGAGTTCACCAGAGCTTCACAGGTTGTCACTGGAGTCCTCTTCCACTCCTCCATGACGACATCACAGAGCTGGTGGATATTAGAGACCTTGCGCTCCTCCACCTTCCGTTTGAGGATGCCCCACAGATGCTCAATAGGGTTTAGGTCTGGTGACATTCTTTAGCAAGGCAGTGGTCGTCTTGGAGGTGTGTTTAGGGTCCTTATCATGTTGGAATACTGCCCTGCGGCCCAGTCTCCGAAGGGAGGGGATCATGCTCTGCTTTAGTATGTCACAGTACATGTTGGCATTCATGGTTCCCTCAGTGAACTGTAGCTCCCCAGTGCCGGCAGCACTCATGCAGCCCCAGACCATGACACTCCCACCACCATGCTTGACTGTAGGCAAGACACACTTGTCTTTGTACTCCTCACCTGGTTGCCGCCACACACGCTTGGCACCATCTGAACCAAATAAGTTTATCTTGGTCTCATTAGACCACAGGACATGGTTCCAGTAATCCATGTCCTTAGTCTGCTTGTCTTCAGCAAACTGTTTGCGGGCTTTCTTGTGCATCATCTTTAGAAGAGACTTCCTTCTGGGACGACAGCCATGCAGACCAATTTGATGCAGTGTGCGGCATATGGTCTGAGCGCTGACAGGCTGACCCCCACCCCTTCAACCTCTGCAGCAATGCTGGCAGCACTCATACGTCTATTTCCCAAACACAACCTCTGGATATGACACTAAGCATGTGCACTCAACTTCTTTGGTCAACCATGGCGAGGCCTGTTCTGAGTGCAACCTGTCCTGTTAAACCGCTGTATGGTCTTGGCCACCGTGCTACAGCTTAGTTTCAGGGTCTTGGCAATCTTCTTATAGCCTACACCATCTTTATGTAGAGCACCAATTCTTTTTTTCAGCTCCTCAGAGAGTTCTTTGCCATGAGGTGCCATGTTGAACTTCCAGTGACCAGTATGAGAGAGTGAGAGTGATAACACACCTGTTATCACTCTCTGTTATCAATTTAACACACCTGCTCCCCATTCACAACTGAGACCTTGTAACACTAACGAGTCACATGACACCGGGGAGAGAAAATGGCTAATTGGGCCCAATTTGGACATTTTTACTTAGGGGTGTACTCACTTTTGTGGCCAGCAGTTTAGACATTAATGGCTGTGTGTTGAGTTATTTTGAGGGGACAGCAAATTTACACTGTTATACAAGCTGTACACTCACTACTTTACATTGTAGCAAGTGTCATTTCTTCAGTGTTGTCACATGAAAAGATGTAATAAAATATTTACAAAAATGTGAGGGGTGTACTCACTTCTGCGAGATACTGTATATATATATATATATATATATATATATATATATAAATTTGGAACAATCCCATTATTTGCTATTGACCCCGCCCTAAAATCATAACATTGGTTGAGCTGTCACTGCATCAAGCTAGTGCATGTTTCCTATTGGCGATGTTCGATTTAGAGATGCACCGATTGCAATTTTCTTGGCCGATTCCAATTTTTCTGTAAGTGTGATCTGCCGATATCGATTTTTGCAGATTCCGATTTTCTTTCTAAGAACTATAATATAATAATCTACTTAAGTTTTATTTTCATAAAAAAAACAAGTAAACATTCAGTAATAAAATAAGAACAAATGAAAAAATAGCAAACAACAGCACAAATAAATGCAATAGAATAAAGAGAGCTATGAAAAGTTTTTCAGGTTAAGTAGGTTTTTATTCAGCTACAGAAATACTACAGAAATTAAAGTAATCAAATGTAAAGTAACACATCCAGTGTTATTTTATATTGGTTACCTTAATTTCTGTAGTCTTTATTGTAAATATTAAATACAGATTCATTCTTAAAATTAAAATTATAAAACGTATTCAGTCAAGAGCAGAAAGTGATTTTCTTTGTCTTTTGTTCTTTGATTAACATGACAGACAGCAGGAATATTGGACTACTGACTACAGCACTACTGAGACGAGTGAGAGAGAGGAGGTGCCTGCGCGGGTGTGTGTCACTTCGCCGTCGGAGAGAAACGCGCAGCTGACGTTATTGCCTGTTCCGTAACAAAACGGATCGGCTCGGAATCGGTAAGAAGTGAGACTGATCGGCTGATCACCGATCCGGGCAAATCATGAGGAAAATCGGCAGATTCCGATCCCTGACCAATCGATCGGTGCATATTCTTGAATGAATCATTCTTATATGTCGGTTCACAGAATCAAACCAAAGACTTTAGATGTAGAAAGACGGTGCACTCATATTACTATGAATGGAAGAAAGTGCAACGTGCAATATGGAGTTGTCTGACAACTCAGACAACTCATAAGTCCTGCCTTCTAAATAAAAGAGCCAATAGGTAAAGTCATTGCTTCACTGTAGCTGCCTTTAGAAGCTCCTGTTTTTATAGAAACAGTCACTGTTTTGAGATATGCGCATTGGCTGGTCCATATGGGGTTATGTTTCTGCCACAATTCTGCGCGTGCAAGATCATATTTTGTGCTGTGTGTTCCTGTCATTTTACTGATGACTGCTTCTTCAACCTAAATGCGTTCAAAGAGGGATTCACAGGCTGGTTGTTATTGAAGGATGGGTCAGTACCCAGTTTATTTGGACCAGCTCTTTTCCTCCTCCGAATCACAACCTGTAAGTACGATTAATAATTGTTGCCACGTTTGACAGACTGACTGTTTTGTAGGAAAGAATGTAATTATAATTCTCACAGAGAAAATTATTTAAATTAGTTAAGTTTTTAAGGAGCCAAGATATAAAACTGCCCCCAAACAAAAAGAAACATCACAAGTCTATCTGTCCTCTAAGTAAAAAAATAAATAAAAATCTTCTAGACAAATATGCGATTAGCAAGGACTAAAATCCAGTGTCTAACATCCACACTGAGTACTGGACTGAAACCCTTATACGGTTCAGTCTGAACATGTCAGTGACGTCTCCGCATCTAAATTTCGAGCCAGAGTCACCACATTCTCTGTAGCACGTACAATACGTATTTAGTTGTGTGTGTTGTGTACGCTCCGCGCAGCTTGTAGGTCTCCGACTAACCAGCTAACAGCAATATGTGTTCGCTCGCAATTGTCTAGAAATATGTCAAAAGTTTTTCATTGTTATTACTTGGAGTTATGATAAAGAATAGAGCAATACATTGGTGTACAACTGCAGTGCTTTATTAGTACATTTCTGAGTTGGGCTAACGCATATACCATGACTATTTGTGTGTTTACCACTGAGCTGTAGGCTTGGTTCACTAACCATAAACACAAAACAGCTTATTTCCTCTCTGAGTCTTTATTTTTAGAACAGAGCCGAGCACCATCATTATTATAATATAATGTATGTGTCAGGACTCAGACGGAGACAGAGGGGTGAGTGAACACATGTTTATTAAAACAGAGGCACGAACACAGGCAAACTGTGGATTCAGGTGAGTAGGTAAACAAGCACTTTAGGAACAGTCACTTAGCTAAAGGTAATAGAGGTTTGTAATTGCAGGTAGAGGAATCAACGTGGAGCAGACGATTGGAGACGGAAGACAATGGGAAGAAGACACAGGAGGATGCAGGTAAGTGTGGTGACGATGCGTTGGTGTTGGTGGGTGTTGGCTGTGACTCCGTGACAGTACCCCAACCCTCCACGGGTGGCTCCTCTGGGCCGTAGTCCTCCCAGTCAACGAGGTATTCAATCTGGGGACCCAGTCATCGGGAGTCGAGGATCGCCCACACCCAGTAGATGGCTTCTTATTCGGCGATGTGGTACCTCCTCCTCCTGACATCGCCACTAGGATCTGTGGAAGGAGAGGACATGAGTTCAGTGTGGGGCTTGAGTAAGGAGACATGAAATGAAGGTGAGATACGGTACTGTGCAGGAAGGTTGAGACGGTAGGTGACTTCGTTGAGCTGCCTCTGTATGGTGAAGGGACCTATATACCGGGGACTCAGCTTGCGGCAGGGCAGCCAGAGACGGATGTCCCGCGTCGAGAGCCACACCTTCTGGCCAGGTTGGTAACGAGGAGTGGGGCCCCTTCTGGTGTCGGCATGCCTCTTTTGTCTCTGGACTGCCTGCTGGAGATGGACATGAGCAGAGTCCCACACTCTCTCGCTCTGCTGGAACCAGTGGTTGACAGCTGAAACCTCAGAGGGCTCATCCGACCAGGGGAAGAGTGGTGGTTGGTAGCCCAGGACACACTGGAACGAACCCTGTGGTGATCTGCCAGAGGGAGTTCTGGGCATACTCCACCCAGGGTAGGAACTGGCTCCAGCTGTCCTGGTTCCGGTGGCAGTATAACCTTGGGTATCGGATATCTCCCGATCTCCTGGATCTTGCGCTCAGTCTGGACGTTGGTCTGTGGGTGGTAACCGAATAACAGGCTGATGGACACTCCTAGGAGCTTAAAGAAGGCTTGCCACATTTTGGAAATGAACTGTGGTCCACGGTCGGAAACAATGTCTTTGGCAATGCCGAAATGACGGAATACATTATAGAACAAGGCTTCGGCGGCTTCGAGCTCTGTGGGAAGACCCTTGAGGGGTATGAGTTTGCAAGCCTTGGAGAATCGGTCCACTATTACCAGCACACAGGTGAAGCCGTTTGAAGGTGGTAAGTCTGTCATGAAGTAAATTCCCAGATGTGTCCATGGTCTGCAGGGTATAGGTAAGTGAACCAGTTTTCCCTCAGGAAGCCTCCTAGGAGTGTTGGCAACGGCAAAGACTGAGCATCCTCTGATGTAGCGTGAGACATCCTGAGTCATGGAGGGCCACCAGTAGTGTTGCTGCAGGAGCGAGAGGGTACGTGAACTGCCTGGGTGTCAAGAGCCCGGAGAGGTGTGAGCTAAGTCCATGAGGGGCTGACGGTGGGCCAGTGGAACATAATGTTAACTTGATGGCAAAAAGCTCTCTATTCCCAATGTCATAGTTTTGCTCTACTGGGGATAGCTTTTTCGAGAAGAAGGCACATGGATGGAGTTGTCGGTGGTTGGATGGGACAGGCAGTGATGACATGGTCCTCTCCCCCACAGTACAGACAGAGATGTCTCTGACGCTCCGCACGAGTCAGGCGATAGGAATTGACCTGCATTAATTCTGGTGCTGGAAGGGCGACCGATGGTGTGGCGGGAAGAGGATTGGCAGTGGGCGAGAGGAGCGCACATGCTGAAAAGCGCCGAGCAACGCGGATAGTTTTTAGGATCAGGTTTTCCAGAGCGTTGAATTCCCAGAGGGGTTGAGCCCATTGTAGTGCTCGTCCAGCGAGCAGAGAGATGACAAACGCTACCCGGGATCGCTCGGTGGAGAAGAGTTGAGACTGGGCTTCAGGTAGAGCGAGCACTGTAGGAGAGACCCACTGCAATCCTCCACTGCGCCGGAGAATGTCGCTGGTCAGGCCATGGGACTGACAGAGGCAGCTGGAGAAGAAGCAGCGGGTGCTGGGTGTAGGAGTGCATGGCGGATGGCATGCAAGAGATCAGCTGGGACTGTGGATGATGTGCTTGTGGCAGGCTGTTGGAGTGAGGATCGCACCGTGTCAACCAAGGTGGTAAACGGGTCTGCAGTATGATCCTCGCCTGTGTCCGAGGTGCTCTGCATATGGTCTGGTCTTCTGTCGGGACAGAGACAGATGAACACAGATGTTTATTAAAACAGAGGCACGAACACAGGCAAACGGTGGATTCAGGTGAGTAGGTAAACTTTAGGAACAGTCACTTAGCTGAAGGTAATAGAGGTTTGTAATTGCAGGTAGAGGAATCAACGTGGAGCAGACGATTGGAGACGGAAGACGATGGGAAGAAGACACAGGCGGATGCAGGTAAGTAGCGGGTAAGGAGTCCAGGTACGTATAACAAAACCAGACAATGATAGTGAGAGTGAGAGTCTTTATAGTGTCCTGGGTGATGGGATGCAGGTGCAGGTGATTAGTATTCGGGAGACTGTGAACGAGTGGGAGGAGCGTGGCGATCTGGTGATGATGCGTTGGTGTTGGTGGGTGCTGGCTGTGACTCCGTGACAGTATGCAAGCACTGTACACTGTACTCTGTGTTAACCAGCAGAAGTCAACAAGGGGTTCGGCAAAATGAATCGTTGAGCGAATCGTTTGGGAGTCGTTGAGCAAATAAGGTAAAAATAAATGCATATTAAGACAATTAAAGTGGTTTTGACCTTGCATGCTTGTAAACATGTTGTTGGGGACTTCCAAAACAAAAATAGGAACCTTTCAAATGCACTTTAAGACTATATAAAGTCTTTGGCACTATTTATTTTAAATGTTTAAATGTCTACCACTCAACGACCACACGTAAGTAGCTTATTTTTAATCAAAATCATATCATATTATTACATAACGGCATGTCCCAGTGTTTCCTACACCTCAATTAACTGGTAAGTTAGTTCTAACTTCTTACTGAACTGACATACAGTATATGCAAATATAACAGTTGAACAAAAAATCTATCACTAGTCTATCAAGACGATCTAATAATAAATGCGGGTCCACGTATTTACTGACTAATGTAAATATTCTCGAGACTAACAATATATTGTTTTATAGTAGATGTAAGGATGAAACGATCATATTAAACAGGAGGTCTATGTCAATAAATTGTGCCAATAAAATACAATTACAATATAACATTCCTGTCCCACTTTTTAATACAAAGTTACACTACTGTGTATATATGTCATTGTTACCCACATAATTAGATTTTTTTAATTTATTTATTTATTTTTTGCAGTGAGGGAGAACAAGCCTGCATCCCAATGTGCATACTATCCATCCTAAATAGTGTGAAGTATTTTGATAATTGCTTTACCGCTATTACATTGCCTTTCTGCATTTATTTGATATGTTTTATTTTTAAATATCCAGAGGCAAGTTTTGTACCTTGCTTACACACTTAACTAATTAAAAGGGGAAAAGTTTCATTTCTGAAAACATGTAACATTAGAGACCCCGGCTCAGTCACTTTTAAATTCCACTAATTACATAACCTGCAGTTCAGTAAAAACTAACTTACCAGTTAAGTGAGGTGTAGGAAACACTGGGGCATGCCATTGTGTAATAATACAATATGATTTTGATTAAAAATAATCTATTTACCTGTGGTCAACGAGTGGTAGACATTTGAACTTGAAAATAAATAGTGCCAAAGACTTTATATAGTCTTAAAGGGTCTCTTCCATCATATATTTTTCCTCTGTCGGTAATGCAGGGAGCTTGGTGAACAGCTTCGGAAAATGACGTTTCCACATTCAAAATGATAGGAGCTGTACTTGCATGATTGAAACAGCTGCCCGAGAGGCGTTTCAAAGATGGCCACCGAGTGAAATTATTTGCCTTAAAGGGACACTGACTGAACTAAATCGAACTTTAGTTCTGTGATGATGATGCAAGACGCAAATCCAAAGTAGCACGGAATGAACCAATAAGCATGTCCAGACGAGTTATTGAACCAAAGAAAAGAACAAATCAAAAATAACCAAATGAGCCTTCCTCTGAAAACGCTGACAGTTAGAACCAGCTCATTCGGTTCTTTTTGAGTTTTGCCAGTTGGGTAGGATTAAAGGATTAGTTCACTTTAAAATGAAAATTACCCCAAGGTTTACTCACCCTCAAGCCATCCTAGGTGCTTTCTTCTTTCTGATAAAGGCCTTCTGAAGCAAAGCGATGCATTTGTGTAAGAAAAATATCCATATTCGATGTCAGTTACACTTTTTTTGTTGAATACGGAAGGCGGTCTAGCAGATAATAATTTTACTTTATAGCTTGTTAAATATGGATATTTTTCTTACAAAAACACATCGCTTCGCTTCAGAAGGCCTTTATTAACCCCCGGAGCCGTGTGGAGTACGTTTATGATGGATGGATGCACTTTCTTGAGCTTCATACTCATTGCCCCCATTTACTGCAATTTGAGTGTGAGTAAATTTTGGGGTAATTTTCATTTTAAAATGAACTAATCCTTTAAGGGATGTAGAATAAGGTCATGCAGAATAAGGCATGTGCTTTATAAGTACTAATAAACAGCCAATATCCCAGTAATATGCATGCTAATAAGCAACTAGTTAATAGTGAGAATTGGACCCTAAACTAAAGTGTTACCGCAAGATTAATAAATCCTAAAACTGCTTCTAACGACAAGTCGAGAGCTGTATAGTTCCAACCACACAAACTTGAGATGCTGTTTGGGAATGTATATTGGTACTATGCTTTTGGGAAACAGAATCTTTGAACTACGTTAGTAATAATGGAACTTTGCTCCCATAGTTGGCTAATGATGTTTTTTTGGAAACACACCTCTGGTCGGGATACTTAAACAAACAGACCAATGTTTTGATAGCACCACAATGTTTACACTTTTTAGGTAGTCAACTTACCAATGGTTTATTTAAAGACGTCTCTGCATATTAAGCTGGAACATGAGAACATATTTTAACACTGAAGAAAATTACACACATCACTTTTAAGCAATGCGTCAAACTTCTCCAGACTTTGCTACTTCAGTGTTTTTTTATTTATTAAATAATGTAAATTTGTACATCTTTTTTTCCCAAAATGTCTTATTCTCTAGCAAGCAGAAGTATTCGGTAACAAATATCTCACAGCAAAATCGAAAACACTTAAACATTTTTTCAAAAAGCAATGAGTCGATTTGGCTGCAGCACAATGTGAAAACAAATGAACTAATGTTCCCATAATTTAGTGTTGGCACCAAAACACAAGGCTCAAAGCCATATCAAATCAACTGTTCAGAGTGGGAGTTGTGCATTGCAACAGTGCTGATGTTTTAGATTTAATCAAGAAACTCTTATGTAATTCTAAAAGCACTACTATGAATTCTGACCAAGACTCATCAGACTTGACCAGGGGACACAAATTATGTACAATGCTCGCTTACAGCCCTTGTCCTCTTGTCTCCATCTGTTTAAATTGTTTAGAGGAAAGGCACTAAATGATTTTAGCTGTCAGCCTATCCAGGAAGTCTTCAGGTTTGTTTGGGAAACATTTGGCTGTCCTGTGAGCTATTGGAGAGCTCACCTCAAGTGATTTCTCATGCCTGAGAGCTTTGAGAAAGACAACAGCCTGTACAACCATCACTGACCCAAATAATGTGCTTTATACTAAAACAGTGTATATATCGCCTTTGAAATTTGCTTATTATTTTATTTGGGGGAAAAAATGGTTCCATGTGTTCTTTTATTTTATGTTAATCATTTCTGTGATTTCCCTATCAAATAATAATAATAATAAAAAAAAAAAAGCCATGGTACAAGTTCGTAATTTTTAAATTAATGCATCTGGATGGATTTTCAGGTATTCGTTTTCAGCCGATGAGAATTTTTGTGCAAAAGTGATTTTTACCACAATGCTCTCACATCCTAAACAAATTTCACGCTACATCCTGTTCAGTGTTGTACTGTCTACAAAACAGCAGCTGTGTTTAAAATACGATTTCACAGCTGTCCCAGTGGTGGCTTTGTCTTCTGCCAAATTTACGATGTACAGATATCCATGTGTGTGTACGTACTATATGTATTTGTGTCTATACGTGCTTGTGCAACTCATCATTAACATAATAATGTTGGTATTCCATCTGGAGGTCTGATGTTATTCTTCAGCTCTTCAACAAAAATAATCATTCCTCAAATTCACTGCAGCTTTTGGACACATCCTCTGCTGAGTTCTGTGTGCGGAAGTCTCGTTTTCATGCCTATTCCCCAAAGATAACCGTGAAAGATTTACTTTAAGCAATGTTTGATGGATGCTTCTGATCGTGGTGCAGACACAGGTCAGGGCAACGCTTTTCTGTTGTCAATTTTGTTGTGGTATTTGCATGAATTGAGTTTAATTTTGGACTTAAATTTAAACTAAGTGATTTTAAATTGTCCTGATGTTGAAGATTTTTTTGGTATATTATAAAGGATTTATGATCCATGCCCCTGTATATAGTATATATATGGTATATATGGTATTGAAAACATTTAGAAATTAATATAAAGCAAATGAAGTTGCGGTAACACTTTACAATAAGGTTAATTTGTTAACATTAGTTAATGTATTAACTAACATGAACTAACAATATGCAATACATTTGTGACAGTATTTCTTAATCTTTGTTAATGTTAATAAAAATCCAGCTGTTCATTGTTTGTTCATGTTAGTTCACAGTGCATTAACTAATGTTAACAAATTACGTAATCAGAAAAGTAACAAATTACTTATATATAATATTTAAATTACTTTTTCAAATAATGCAAGTTACTTTGTTTTCCCATGTGTTGACCGACAGCTCTCTTGACCGCATGTTGAGAGAAATCATAAGTGATATATAGCAAACAAGCTTAGAGTGACATGAGGGTGAGTAAAAATTATTCTATTAACACTTTATAATAAGTATACAGTAACAAAGCACTTATAAGTCATTTGCAAACTATTAGTTCATAGTTTATTAAACTGTTTATTAACTATAGTTAATTTTTTTAATTAAGTGTTCTAAATTATCATCATGTACTTTTAATAGTATGTGTACATGTGCATATGTATATCTATATTCATTATTATTCAAAATTATTCAATTACTTAATTTTACAATTATTCCTTTAATTTAAAGGATTTTTTTTTTATGCTTTTGCTATGCTAAGGCTTTTACTGGAACCATTTACAACAAAAAACAATTCATATTCTTTAGTGTTTAACAGGAATAAAAATGTTGTCACTATATTTACTTGTCCTCAAACCTGTATGGAATTCAAAAGTAGAATATTAATGTCCTGAATGTCCTTCAGAAAGAAAAATATCTTAAAAGTACACAATTTTCCAAGTCTTCTGAAGTCATAAGCTTTGTGTAACGAGAAGTTTGGACCTTAAGTAAAATCTTTCCCTCCTCTGTTTAAATGCATACAAATATTGAGCCTCATTATAAAGTTTTTCAGTGAATATGTTGGAAAATAGTCATATGAACTACTTTAATTTAATTTTAACTGTACTTTTTGGAATTAAAAAAAAAAAAAAGAAAGAAAGAAAAGGTCTTTGTCCCCATTCACTTACATTATGTGGAAAAGAGTGTCCGTACATTTTTCAACATTTCTCTTTCCACAATTGATAAATAGTCATATGGGTTTAGAACATCATGGATGTGTGTGAATTTTCATTTTTGGCTGAACTATCTATCCCTTTAAAATCAGCTCTAGTGTGTAACAGTCTCTGTTGAGTTCAA
Organism: Elopichthys bambusa; assembly: GCA_037101425.1. Taxonomy (NCBI): domain Eukaryota; kingdom Metazoa; phylum Chordata; class Actinopteri; order Cypriniformes; family Xenocyprididae; genus Elopichthys; species Elopichthys bambusa. The sequence continues at coordinate 21,356,147 of CM074451.1, forward strand.
AACAGCTGTGAAATGCTGTTATAATGATTACAAAAGAATTACATATGAAAATAGTAATCAGATGAGTTTACATTCACATAGATTAGCATAGTTAACTAAGCGTATTCCAGCTATGATGCATTATTGTGTGTAAGGGTGAAATTGCATATGCATTACAAAGCACATAATGCTGTTGCGACACAATCTAAACATTTGTTCTAAAAGCACATTCAGTTTACATTGCTGTTTTATTTTCTAGATTTCTTTATATAGCAGTTATATAAAGTTATATATAACACTTAATCACACACATTTGCAACACTTAGTTAGGAGAGAGGTTCTGTGCCAGCAGGAGTTCAAATTTGGTATATAACTGTAAGGTCTATCAGACTAATGCTCAGCCATTTCTCATTCTCAATATCTAGTTATCTTTCTCTCTCATTCCCCCCATTTCTCTTTGTCTTACTCTCTTTCCCTTTTGTTATTTGTTGATAAAAGAGGTCATCTGTCTTTAGCACTGCTTAATTATCTCTGTTGTGTTGTCAGCACCTCAGAAGAGGTGTGTGCTTTGACAAAATACAGTGTTGACACTCACAACCAAATCTTTTAACAGTTCACTAAACCTACTGACATGCATTCAGTAAAAAATGAAATTGCACCTGTCTGTTCTGCTCTTGATGTTACGTTACATAATAGAGTTATGGTCAGTGTTGGGAGTAACACATTACAAAAGTAATGCATTACAGTAACATATTACTTTTTGCTGTAATGCAGTAGTGTAAGCCATTACTAATCAATTTTCATAATATTTTACTTGGTAACGCTTGCGTTACAACACACTTTTAGCCCAAAATTAGCCCAAATTATTTTGATAGCGGCTGGTTCTGAAGTAGATCTGTCTGGAGAGCGCAGACAGATGCCACGGGCGCGCAAACGCTTTGAAAAGGAGGATAAAGAGGCGCCGGCGCGCTTTCCGTGCATTTTTTAGACGCGACGTGAACTAATATTATATTCTTTGCAAACAGCGACAACTTTGTTGCAGATAAGACACACAGCTGTCTTTCTATTCTTCTTCGTATGCCCTATTTTCACTGTCAGCTTTCCTCTTTTGACTCTTTGATGCCATTTTCTCTCACCAGAGCTTAAATGTTAACATCACTCTGTACACGACTTAATAGCGTACCTACAGCATGCAAACAGTTTAAATAAATGCAGTTTAGTACGTGAGGATGTCAAAGAATAATTCTGAGTGTAAAAGTAGGCTGACGTTACGTCAAATAATTGTTACAATAAGGCTCCATTGTGTAACAAGCAAATTAAAATGATACACATTTATTATTCACAATATGGAAAGAGGAAATAAAACATAGTTCTTTAAGAAAATGATTCAAACATGCCATTAATGGGATTATTCAAGTCTCCTTTGACTATGTTCCGGCCCACCATCTAGTGGCTAATTTTATTTTATTTTTATTTTTTTTGGCCCGAGGCCAAACTTAATTGCTGATCCCTGCATTAAAGGATTAGTCCACTTTCTAATAAAAATTTCCTGAAAATTTACTCACCCCCATGTCATCCAAGATGTCCATGTCCTTCTTTCTTCGGTCGAAAAGAAATTATGGTTTTTGATGAAAACATTCCAGGGTTATTCTCCTTATAGTGGATTTCAATTGGCCCCAAACGGTTAAAGGTCAAAATTACAGTTTCAAGTGCAGCTTCAAAGGGTTTTACATGATCCCAGATGAGGAAGGGTCTTATCTAGCGAAACGATCTGTCATTTTCTTTAAAAAATGAAAATGTATAGCCTATGCTTTATAGACACAAATGATCGCATCACAAGTGCTTCCACCAGACCGCGATTCTGTATTTTTCAAAAAGCTTACGCTGAATGTCCTACACCTTCCCTAATAAACTTACTAAAAAAAAAGAACTGGCGCCGCATTCGTTCCGTAAGTTGAATAGGGAAGGTGTAGGACATTCAGCATATGCTTTTTGAAGAATACAACCGATCGTTTTGCTAGATAAAGCCCCTTAAAGCTGCACTGAATCTGTAATTTTGATCTTTAACCATTTGGGGCCAATTGAAGTCCACTATAAGGACATGGATATCTTGGATGACATGGGGGTGAGTAAATTATCAGGAAATTTTTATTAGAAAGTGGACTTTAACGAATGAAAAATGCTGCAAGTAAGTTCTATGACCTGTTCGTGGTCAGTCAATAGTCGCGTGTGGTGTCCAAGTTTGTAAATAAAGACTAAATGACAGCTTCTGATATATTTGTTTAGCAATTTATTTCATTCATCTCCCTCTCGCTGGTGTGTAACTTTGTATTGTGTGACGTAGTCCAGTGAAGGCGTGTTTAGGGCGGGTTTTACAGGAGTGCCGCGAGGCTACTGGCCCGACAGTGGAAACGTGGCATGATTTTGGCCTCTGTACTCACGCTGGCCAGTGGAAAAGCGGCTAATGGGTGAAGATGGCAGAAGAAGACTACATCTGCGAGATGGACGTATGCGCATTACTTCGAGTTTGTCAGATAATCACTTTATACCTCTACCATACTTTTAACAGACTTGGATTGTTTGTGATTCTGTCTGTCATCCTTTCTTGCATTGTCTTGAGCCTTCACTTTGTCAATTATAAGCTACATTGTTAGTAGCCTAGATAGCCCACAGTCATTATGCTCAATTATATCGCCCTCTACTGGATGTAAAATGCTCTGCAGTACATTTTGTCATTTTAGAATGTTAAGTTCTACTTCTGTAGTTATTTTGGTGAAAGTAACTCAAAAGTAATACAGGAGTAATGTAACGCATTATAATTCTGAGACAGTAATATTGTAAAATAAAGAATTACTTAAATAACAGTAACAAGTAATCTATAATGTATTACAGTTTGGAAGTAACTTGCACAACTCTGGTTAAAGTGCACACGTGCAAATAGTGCAGAATTTGCAAATTCATTTTGTACTTTTATGTAGTTTTTGTAGTTTTAATTTGTTCCTTTTTTTATTTATTTATTTCTTTTTTTAGTTCAAAGTTTTGAGTTTTGGATCCTATTTGGTCCCACCAAAAGATACTTATTATAAAGTGGGATTTTTAAAAACAGTATGCAAAACAATACACATTATGTAACGCTACGTATTTCAAACGGTACATTTTGGTCGCATGACTTACTACATTAATTCTTTGTGTCCAGTAATCATCTCAGAAATAAAAAGAGTTATTTTCAGTACAGTCCAGACAAATAATGAGACAAATAGATGTTAAAAATTGTGGCGGATTTATGTTCATCAATAAGTTGATGGCATTGCATTGTGGGATACTGTACAAGTGTAGTAAGTCATCCAGATATTGTGTGCTACTATACAGTTTTTAAACCTGAAGTGGTAATGAATTTTAAGGAAATTAATTTACTAATGTTCACTAATGCTTAATGCAAATGCAAACAGGGGTTTGCAATTCTATGGCCAGCAAATACATATTTAAGATATATAAGATACACACTACTTTTGCCATAGTATCATACATGGCAGAAAGTTTAACATCAGATTGTAGCTATGACAATAACCTCAATGTTCTATGGCATTTCATATAGCAAAGTGTTTCTTAAACAAACAGACACATTATTGAAGAACTATGATGTCAAAATACTCTAAACATTAAGTTTTTCACTCGTAAAAGAAAATGAATTGAATAACATTTGCTTCAGTGTTGCTGGTTATTAATGGAGAATCGCTCATAGTAGATTTAAGAGCCTTGTTTTATGAGGCTCATTTGTGGCTTTCTCCATGCCATTAAGCATAAATTAAACCTTGTATGAAAACATGCCGTTATTGTAGTTAAGTGTGATGGGAATGATTTTAGGAATTGTGGTTAAAGGGGAGTTTGGGACATGGAAGTGGATATTTTCATGGTCACCGTTCCTTTAAATTTTTTATTCATTAAATAAAAATAAAGTTTTTATTTTATTCATTATTCATTTTTATTTATTTTTGGTAAAACTTTATTTTAATGGCCACTTTAGACATTCTACTAACTATAAGTAACTTACATGTCAACTAACTCTCATTAGAGTATTAGTAGACTGTCTGCTTAATATCTGATAACACTTTATTTAGATGCTCCCAACTGACATTCTACTAACTATAAGTAACTACTTCTCAACCATTTCCACTAATCCGAACCCTAACCTAACAGTCTACGGTAACAGTATGGGGAACAATTCTCACTTTTAACTAGTTGTTTATTAGTTTGCATATTACTAGAATACTGGCTGTTTATTAGTACTTATAAAGCACATATTAATGCCTTATTCTGCATGACCATATTCTACATCCCTTAATCCTACCCAATACCTAAACTTAAATTTTACAACAACTATCTTACTAACTAATAATAAGCAGTAAATTCTGAGTTTATTGAGGCAAAAGTCATAGTTAATAGTGAAAACTCAGTCTATAATAGGTTTAAGAGTGGGTTATGGTGTAAAGGAAGGGTTAACAGTGTAATTATAGATGTAATATATAAATATATAATATAAGTGCAATATAAAAATATGGATGTACACAGTAAGTGCACTGTATCAAATGATTAGTTTAAATGTTAGAACATAGTAGTTAAAGACATCTAATATAAAGTGGGAATATTGTAATAGGCCTTGTCCACACTAATATGGTTTTGTTTGAAATCACATCTTTTTCTCTCTGTTTTGGCCTTCCTTCCACACTGAGAGTGGATAAACTTGTGGATAAATCTGAAAACGCTGTTTTGGCATTGTAGTGTGGACGGTGAAAACGGAGGCATTCCTAGATTGTACACTTTAGTCATGTGATGCATACACTGATCAGACATAACATTATGACCACTGACAGGTGAAGTGAATAACACTGATTATCTCTTCATCATGGCACCGCTTAGTGGGTGGGATATATTAGGCAGCAAGTGAACATTTTGTCCTGAAAGTCGATGTGTTAGAAGCAGGAAGTGGGCAAGCGTAAGGATTTGAGCAAATTTGAGAAGGGCCAAATTGTGATGGCTAGACAACTGGGTCAGAGCATCTCTAAAACTGCAGCTCTTGTGGGGTGTCCCCGGTCTGCAGTGGTCAGTATCTATCAAAAGTGGTCCAAGGAAGGAACAGTGGTGAACCAGCGACAGGATCATGGGTGGCCAAGGCTTATTGATGGGGAGCGAAGGCTGGCCCGTGTGGTCCGATCCAACAGACTGTTGATCCAACTGTTGCTCAGATTGCTGAAAAAGTTAATGCTGGTTCTGACAGAAAGATGTCAGAACACCAGACTGTCCTCCAAAAAAAAAAAAAAACGACCTTATAGGTCATTTTACCTTATTACCTTATTTAAAATGAAAATGTCCTGTTGCCAGTAGAGGCGCAACTTTATCAAACACTTCTTTGGGTTGTATTTCATGACTTAAAATGAAAGTGTCCTGTTGTCGATAGGGGCGCAACTTTAGTAAACACTCCTGTGGGTCGTATTTCAGAGAAGTGATAAACGACCTATATAGGCGTATTGGTTGGAGAACATTTTGCAGAATACACAGTGCATCGCAGTTTGTTGCATATGGGGCTACGTCGCTTACCTGGGGAACACATGGCACCAGGATGCACTATGGGAAGATGGCAAGCCAGTGGAGGCAGTGTGATGCTTTGGGCAATGTTCTGCTGGGAAACCTTGGGTCCTGCCATCCATGTGGATGTTACTTTGACACGTACCACCTACCTAAGCATTGTTGCAGACCATGTACACCCTTTAATGGAAACGGTATTCCCTGGTGGCTTTCTGGTCTTTCAGCAGGATAATGCGCCCTGCCACAAAGCAAAAATGGTTCAGGGATGGTTTGAGGAGCACAACAAGTTTGAGGTGTTGACTTGGCCTCCAAATTCCCTAGATCTCAATCCAGCTGAGCATCTGTGGGATGTGCTGAACAAACAAGTCCGATCCATGTAGGCCCCACATCGCAACTTACAGGACTTAAAGGATCTGCTGCTAACATATTGGTGCCAGATACCACAGCACACCTTCAGGCGTCTAATGGAGTCCATGCCTCGACGGGGTTTGGCAGCAAAAGGGGGACCAACACAATGTTAGGAAGGTGGTCGTAATGTTATGCCTGATCGGTGTATTGCACCCATAATATCTATGGTTATATTATTAGTGTTGTGTCTGCTATTTACTTTCATACTGTTGCTAAAGATAAATGTTCCTTTGTATAATCTTCAAATTACAGTCCTGCAAAGATGACAAAATATTTACTCGTAATTCCTTTTTTCGAAATTGCGTTTTTAGACCATATTATTTTGAATACAACCTGGACGCAACAGTGAGTGGTGGGATATTTCGCTAATAAAATGACCGTGCCAGAAGAACTTTATTATGTCTGCTCTCTCCATATCATCTCGTGAGCTTTTATTACGTTTTACGCATACGCAGTGAGATGATTTAAGCATTTTCATAAGTTTCAGTGTGGACGAGCAACATTTGGAAAACGACTGAAAATATTAGTGTAGATAGGGTTTCACTAGTGTTGAAACGAAAATGTGGTTTTTCAAATGTATCTGGATTAATGTAGATGTAGCCATAGTAGACTCTCTGCTTAATATCTACTAACACTTTATTTTGATGCTCCAACAGACATTCTACTGACTATAAGTAACTTTACCCTTTACCCTAACACCTGGCCCTTACCTAACAGTCTACTAATACTCTAATGAGAGTTAGTTGACAAGAAGTTGCAAAGCTACTTTAAGTTAGAAAAATGTCTAAAGTGGACCATCAAAATAAAAGTAACCAATTTTTAATTAAAAATATTCAGTGCCTTGTTTCAGTGACAGCATGCATAATATTTACATAAAAACTGTTTTGGGGGAAAAACATTTAAGTGACTATAAAATGTTTATTTGCACTGAAAACTGAAAGTAATTATCTGCATTTACACGTGCAGATCAGCTTCGCTCTTACCTCCATTTTTCTTTTCCTGTACAGGAAGGTAGGCCATGATGTCTCGTGTTATTTTTACTATTAAAATAAACAGAATGGATAACAACCACAAACCTCAAACCACTGTAATCTCTCACAAAACCCCTCCTGTCATCACCAATTTCTGGCAGAGACCGTTTCAGGTACCAGCCTGTGTTTTAAAGTCATGTGATGAATGTTAGATGTTAGGGAAGTCTGTGAGTGAAAAAAAAAAAGTGCATTCTGAGCACTGCGGGTTGGAGGTCTTCAGTAAACCATTTTGACCCTCGGTGGCTGCACTGCGCAGTGTGTTTATATAGGTTTCGCCAAAGGCAGTTCAGAGCTAATTTATGTAGCATTCAAATACAAAGTGTACTCAGCGCTACAGGACTAGAGGGCTAGTCGTTGTGTATCAGTTTGATGAGTGTGTGTTTATACATGCTGCACATGTGCTGGTGGGGATTTTTTGTACCGGTACAAGAGAGCAGCAGCTTCATATCTTTCGAAATAAGAATCATAACATTTTATAATCAGGTTTCATAAAATGTAACCTGAAAAAAAAGCCAAAATGTTTCTGTAAACTGTGACATAAAGGTTATGAAAGAAGTTGACGACTTGGTTAATATTTTCAGCCTTTTAGAGCAAAGTTCCATGATTAAAACGAGTTAAGCTCTATGTGCAACATCTGTAACACACTTATAATGGCAGGGAATGGCGCCAATTTTTTGAGAGCAGAAATGTATAGCTTATAATTTTATAAAGGCACTACTATTATTTCTTTGGTTAAAACTTGAGCTGTAAAACTGTTCTTGTTATTTTATGGTTGTTTTAAGGGGGTTTAGGTGTTGTCATGGCAAAGACGTTGCACTACAATAATGTTAATACACATCTTGAGGCTATACTTTTGAAACAGTAAGTATTTTAAAATGTATAGGCTGGTCCCATTCACTTGCTTGTAAAAAATAATTACACTTCAGCATATTTTAAAAACATTTGTAAATGTTAAGATGTTAATGAATAATAATGTGTTTTTGGACACTTAATTGCAATGGAAAATGTATGTATACAATAAGTTGAACTTAAAAGTGTTTTTTGACTCAAGTACATCTTTATATGTAATTGCATAATTACTTCTATTGTCTTTGAAATATGGCTAGCATATTAAATCTACATTAAATACACTTTAATGTAATTTCTATTGTACCCTGTAGATATCATGTATTAAAATATATTTGTAATCACACATTTGTAATGATGAAGTTACAATTTAGTACATTTGAAATGTATTAACTTAACATCTAATAACACACTGCAGTTAAAATTATAATCAAGTACTTTTCATGTGCTTCAGTATGTTAGTCAACACACCAAAATATGTGTACTTATTTAAAGCACGACAAAAGATTATTAAAACCTAATGATTTAAAATGCACTTCAAAGTAAAACTTTTAATTACAAATTGCATTTAATTACTTACCCTCATGTCGTTCCACTCCCATAAGACTTTGTTCATCTTCGGAACACAAATTAAGATATTTTTGATGAAATCCGAGAGGTATCTGACTCCTCCATAGACAGCAATTTAACCACCACTTTCAAGGTCCAGAAAGGTAGTAAAGACATTGTTAAAATAGTTGACGTGACTGCAGTGGTTCAACCTTAATTTTATGAAGTGAAGAGAATACTTTTTGTGCACAAAAACAAAAAAAAAATAACAACTTTATTCAACAATATCTTCTCTTCTGTGTCATTCTCCTAATTGCTCTAAATTGCTGTCTGTTAAGGGTTAGGGTCAGACAGCTCTCAGATTTCATCAAAAATATCTTAATTTGTTTTCGGAAGATGAATGAAGGTCTTACGGGTGTGGAACGACATGAGAGTGAGTAATTAATGACAACATTTTCATTTTTGGGTGAACCAGCCCTTTAAATGTGTTAAGAAACAGTTGTGAAAGTGAACTCTAAGTTCCCTCTCTTTATTTCATTAATATTATATTATCTGCAAGTACAGGTTATTAAAAGTATAATTTTAAGATGAGTGCACATTCAGTACAATTAAGCGTACTCCTTTTTCACAAGGGCTTTCATTGTAAGTGCCTCACTGTAACTCAGATTTCCTTTTTTTTTTTTTTTTTTTGTCAACAGTGGAAATGGACTTTTTTGATAATCAATATCATGCCCCAAATGCTATTGATTGAGCTTAACTTGTAACCAACCTGGAAAATTCCTCAACAGGTTTGATTTCAAACTTTGTAACAAATGTTCAAACACAAAGAACAGCCCACACAATGTGTTTACAGCATTTGATGTACACAAAAGTGTTTTAATATTAATATTATTGTTAATGTTATCAAACTACATTAAATTGATGTTATATTATTTAGATTATTTACGAAAATGCTGGCGTTCATACACGGTGCAATCCAGACATTTAAGGCTTTCTCTTCTTGTGTAACAAACTTCTAACTGAAAGCACAACATTAGGTGACATCTGGGCAATATCATGCGTGTGAGAGCAGCCCCAGACGCAAACAATGGGTGTGGCCTCAGTTTGTGAGCTGAATCCCTCAGCTGCGAAACATATACAGGGAAACATATACAGTCAGTATGTGCGGCTGCATTGCTTTATTGTTTTTATGTTCTGGTTCCGTCCTGTTTGTTTGCTTGAGAGTTTAGTCTAGCCCTTGCTGCCATGTGCAGAGTTGTACCCACGACAATGAATGTCTCTATTTACTCCCCAGATGTGTGTGGATGAAATTTTAGTGTAGTTTTGCCCTCTAGTGGTAACTGTAAATAAGCACTCTTTCTCTCTTTGTGTCCCTAACACACTATCTATCTATCTATCTATCTATCTATCTATCTATCTATCTATCTATCTATCTATCTATCTATCTATCTATCTACCCCAATTCATTTGCAAGAGGCATTTGTGTAAGCAGTAATCTGGGGAAGTTATTTAGCTGTATTTTAAACAATAGAATTGTAAACTTCCTTACCGAACACAATGTCCTGAGTCCGAGTCAGATTGGCTTCCTTCCAAATCACAGAACAACCGACCACATTTACACCCTACACACCCTAATCTATAAACACGTAAAACAGACCAAAAACAGAAAAATATTTGCATGCTTTGTCGATTTCAAAAAAGCATTTGATTCTATTTGGCACGATAGATTATATTTCAAACTTCTACAAAGCGGTGTAGGGGGTAAAGCTTATGACATTATAAAATCAATGTATTCGAACAACAAATGTGCAATACGAATTGGCAACAAACATACAGAATTCTTCACCCAGAAGAGAGGAGTGCAGCAGGGCTGTAGCCTGTAACATTTACATTAATGAAGTAGCGGTGCAGCTGGAACAGTCTACAGCTCCTGGACTCACTCTATAAGACAAGATCAAGCTCTTGCTGTATGCAGACGACCTGGACCTGCTGGAGAACTACTGCCAGAACTGGGCCCTGGCAGTAAACCTCAAGAAGACCAACGTTATGGTCTTCCAGAAAAAGCCCAGATGTCAGGAACACAGATACCAGTTCAGTCTAGGCAGCACCGCCCTAGAACACACGATGCAGTACACTTACCTCAGTCTGATCATCACTGCATCGGGGAGTTTCAGTATGGCAGTGAATGCTCTCAAAGATAAAGCTCGAAGAGCTTTATACGCCATCAAGAAAACATTCCAAAACATTGAATTACCAATTCCAATCTGGTGTAAAATCTTTGATAGTGTAATTCAGCCCATTGCGCTGTATGGAAGTGAGGTTTGGGGTGCACTCAGTGATCAGAGCTACACTAGATGGGACAAACATCCAACAGAAGCCCTACACACAGAATTCTGCAAAATGATCCTAAAACTACAAAGAAGGACACCCAATAATGCATGTAGGGCAGAATTAGGCCGATTCCCATTGATTATTAATATGCAAAAAAGATCCCTCAAATTCTGGATACATCTAAAATCAAGTCCCACAGAATCGCTACATTTTAAAGCATTACAAACCCAAGAACTGAACCCCGAAAAAAGTCCCCTCAGTCAGCTGGTTCTGAGACTTACTAACCTGACTAACTCTACTAACACTAACCAGTCTCAGACCAGCACTGCTCCTCATCCAAACATCAAAATAAACCAAATTTTCAAACAATCTAAATATACACATCTGGAACATTGGGATGAGGAAACTAAAACACAAAGTAAATTACAATTCTATCAAACTCTAAAATCAAATTATGAATTAGAAGAATATCTCGAAAGTAGAGAAAGCAGAGATGGATTCTGACCAAGTACAGACTCAGTGAGCACAGTCTAGCCATCGAGACCGGCAGACACAGAAAGGTTACCCAGAGAGCAAAGGATGTGTGTTCACTGTAGGACAGGAGAAATCGAGACAGAGACACACTTCGTCCTTCACTACCACAAATACATACCTATAAGAGTTCTCTATTTCACTAAATTTAGCAACTTAATAAAGAACTTTACAGCCATGACTGAAGTAGAACAAATAAAGATAATATTAGGAGAGGGACAGACAGCAGCACTGGCTGTGAGATACGTGTGGATGTGCCACAGCCTGAGAGACAGCAGGTGAGTGTGTGTAATGTGTGTATATATCTGACCTCAGTGTGTTTCCCTACCGTCCACCAGAGTGACCCTCAGTATGCGTGTGTGTATATATGTTAAAACACTGTGGTATCAAATGTTCATACATGTTATAATTTGTTACACTGATAATTTAAGTAATGTTATAACATTTGATAGTGTTATAATATTTGATAATATTTTCCTCTATTATACAGATGTTTTTATTATTGTTTTATGTATATATGCTTTGGCAATATTGTATTATTTACAGTCATGCCAATAAAGCAATTTTGAATTTGAATTTGAATTAAGATAGATATCGTGTCTGTCTGTCTATCTATCTGTCTATCTGCCTGCCTGCCTGTCTGTCAGATATGATAGATAGACATGATAGACACAGACATGATAGACAGACAGACAGACATGATAGACAGACAGATAAATAGATAGACAGAACAGACTATCTATCTATCTATCTGTCTGTCTGTCTGTCTGTCTATCTATCTATAAATCTGTGTGTGGGGGGTGTGTGGGTGTGTGTGTGTTCATATTAGAATGATTTCTGAAGAATCATGTGACACTGAAGACTAGAGTAATAATGCTGAAAATTCAGCTTTGATCACAGGAATAAATTACATTTATTAACAGTTATTTTAGATTTTAGTTTTTTTGTAAATTATTTTGTTTTGAGAATGCTTAGATTTTTTTAATTGGTAAAAAATCAAGGATACTGATTAAGAAAAACTTTTTTTTTTTTTTTTTTTGGAGTGTAATTGTGGAGTGTTCTGTTTTTTATGCAAGTACATGCACACATAGTCATACAATCACACACAAAGTGTGATCATCTGAAAGCAACGGTTTGCAGATTGCAGACCATCTGCTCACTTTTCTCCTGATTATCAAAGTTGAGGGTTGCTTTTTCAGTCCATGCTTATGATTTGATTGTGAGCATTGCACGTTATTTAAAATATCCCACCATCAAACCTTTATGAATCCTGCATAGATGTTGTGCAGTGCATTTTGATCATTAATACTATTATTGCACAATAAACATTACTAGTTTGCACACTAGGAAGCCTATGAGATTATGCCAGCACATATTTGGCATTACGCCTGTTCTTTGGCTTTACCTTATATAAATAGAGTGGCAGTGTTTGGAAACGGGCTCGTCTCTCTGTGTTGTGACTGTTTTACAGTACACTGGATCTTCAAGTAAACATGTTTGTGGGCACTGGGTGACCAGGATTGTGCTGGGACTGTCTTTTTCTTTTTTCTTTTTTTTTTTAACAAAACAATACTGACTTTAAATGAACCTGTTTACTTGGTTCCTTTTGTCACAATACATTTGGTATGGATGTCTCTTATTTGTGGTGTAAATATGGAAGAGGCTGATGTTTGCAGGGACTAGAACTAAATTGCTTTGGATTGCTTTTGGAAATTGCTTTTGGATGTTTTGCTTATAAGCTGTGCAGGTAATATTAATCATGATCCAATTTAGTTGGCGTACCGAATTTAGACTTTGTCTATTGTTGTTGACGCAATAATAAGGTCCGTTGGTTACTGAGTTCATTTCTAACTCTATTAAAGCTTTCATATGTGGTGATTTTAATGTCAATTCAGAAAGCTCAGTCTGATGGATGGTTTCTAATGAAACACTTTCTAGTGTGTGGTTCAGATGGGGGCAGAGGTCTCATAATGAAGTGTAAAATATCACACTTTTAACAGAATGACACTTCAGGCAGCTGAAGTGACTAATGGTCTGGGTGAGCATATGGATAAATACAGCGTGATTAACCATGACCTTTTGTGTGGTTTTGGAAGTATTTTCCTCATTCATTTAGTCCTTTTCCAAAATAAAAAAGACAAGAAACAAACCAATCAGCTCCAAGATTAATCACAATATTACAAACTTCATATACTGTACAATAAAGTATATTAAAACCTTTAAAAGATAAAAGACTTTGTTAAGCATTGCAAATAAAATAGAAGGTAAAACTTTAGTTCAGGGTCCAATTCTCATGATTAACTAGTTGCTTATTATCATGCATATTAGTAGGATATTGGCTGTTTATTAGTACTTATAAAGCACATATTAATGCCTTATTCTGCATGACCATATTCTATATCCCTTTATCCTACCTAATACCTAAACTTAACAACTACCTTATTAACTATTAATAAGCAGTAATTAGGAGTTTACTTAGGCAAATGTTGTTAATAGTGAGAATTGGACCCTAATCTAAAGTGTGACCATCCATTGTTTAAGAGTCTGGAGTTACTAAAGGATGTCATTCACAATGCTTTGTGGGGTATTGTAGTCCTTCACTAGGAATATTGCCATTTTTAAAAATTATTAAGGTTTAAGTCCCTTCTGACATATACACTGATCAGACATAACATTATGACCACTGACAGGGGAAGTGAATAACACTGATTACGGCACTGGTTAGTGGGTGGGATATATTAGGCAGCAAGTAAACATTTTGTCCTCAAAGTTGATGTGTTAGAAGCAGAAAAAATGGGCAAGCGTAAGGATTTGAGCGAGTTTAAGAAAGGCCAAATTATGATGGCTAGACGACTGGATCAGAGCATCTCCGAAACTGCAGCTCTTGTGGGGTGTTCCCGGTCTGCAGTGGTCAGTATCTATCAAAAGTGGTCCAAGGAAGGAACAGTGGTAAACCGGTGACAGGGTCATGGGCGGCCAAGGCTCATTGATGCACGTGGGGAGTGAAAACTTGTTCTGATAGAAAGGTGTCAGAATACACAGTGCATCGCGGTTTGTTGCGTATGGGGCTTCATAGCCGCAGACCAGTCAGGGTGTCCACGCTGATCCCTGTCCACTGCCTGAAATCACCAACAGAGGGCACGTGAGCATCAGTACTGGACTACGGAGCAATAGAAGAAGGTGGCCTGGTCTGATGAATCATGTTTTCTTTTACATCACGTGGATGGCCGGGTGCGTGTGTGTCGCTTACCTGGGGAACACATGGCACCAGGATGCACTATGGGAAGAAGGCCAGCAGGCGGAGGCACTGTGATGCTTTGGGCAATATTCTGCTGGGAAACCGTGGGTCCTGCCATCCATGTTGATGTTACTTTGACACGTACCACCTACCTAAGCATTGTTGTACACCATGTACACCCTTTCATAGAAACGGTATTCCCTGAAAGGCTGTGGACTCTTTCAGCAGGATAATACGCCCTGCCACAAAGCAAAAATGATTCAGGAATGTTTTGAGGAGCACAACAACAAGTTTGAGGTGTTGACTTGGCCTCCAAATTCCCCAGATCTCAATTCAATCGAGCATCTGTGGAATGCGCTGAACAAGCCGATCCATGGAGTCCCCATCTCGCAACTTACAGGACTTAAAGGATCTGCTGCTAACATCTTGGTGCCAAATACCACAGCACACCTTCAGGGGTCTAGTGGAGTCCATGCCTCGACTGGTCAGGGCTGTTTTGGCAGCAAAAGTGGGACCAACACAATATTAGGAAGGTGGTCATAACGTTATGCCTGATCAGTGTATATCATCAGTTAACAACCAAAATCATTCAGAACCCTACTGTTGCACACTTTGAGTTCATGCAGCCACATAATTTCTGATGTGAATACTGAGAGAAAAATATGTTTGCAGCTTCTAGACTATAAAAACTTCAGAATATGTATAACTCGTCATTGACCTTATTATTATGTATGCAGCTTCAAACCTTCAAACCATTGAACGCATATACTTTGATATTGTTGTACCTAAAGAGCCACTGTGTGTTTTACAGAAAAAAAGCAGGAACACAGGCCAGTCCTGATGGCAGGCGCTTGGGGGTCAGCCTGCACTGGACTCTGGCTCTAGCAGCCCATTGGGCCCTCACTTCAACTCTGAACATTTCACAGGTCAGTGAGCAGAGACATATACTGTACACACTCACTTACACAAACACATACATTAATTTGTATAACAATATCAGTGATGACACTGCATGAACTTCCACTGATTTTATATCAGGTTAATGATATTTTCAATGGCCTAACCCAACCACACCCCTATTTTTAACTAGTGAGGATCAGTAAAATGATGTCATAACTGACATTAGTCGTTTGTCATAATATTTCACTATACAAGTGAAGACATTAGGATTAGCCCCTGCCCCATGATTTACTCACCCTCAAGCCATCCTAGGTGTATATGATGAACACACAATTGTGTTCGTCTGAAAGAAGAAAGTCATTTACACCTAAGATGGCTTGAGGGTGAGTAAATCGTGGGATAATTTTCATTTTTAAGGGGGAACTAATCCTTTAATACTATTATTATTATTTATTATCCGGCTTGAAGGAGTTGATTTGGGGGGCAGTCATGGCCTAATGGTTGGAGAGTCAAACTTGTAACCCAAAGGTTGCAGGTTCGAGTCTCAGCACTGG
Organism: Elopichthys bambusa; assembly: GCA_037101425.1. Classification (NCBI taxonomy): domain Eukaryota; kingdom Metazoa; phylum Chordata; class Actinopteri; order Cypriniformes; family Xenocyprididae; genus Elopichthys; species Elopichthys bambusa. The sequence goes on from CM074451.1 coordinate 21,372,097, forward strand.
CAGGAATTGTCAGTGGGGGGAGTAAATGTACAGCGCTCTCTTCCACCCTCAATACCACGACTGAGGTGAGACCCTTGAACAAGGCACCAAACCCCCAACTGCTCCCCGGGCGCTGCAACAAAAGTAAAAGTAAAGACATTTACATTGTTACAAAAAAGTTTTTTTTTTTTTTTTTTTAAATAAATGCTGTTTTTTAGAACAGCAACATAGTAAATATTTCTTGAGCATCGAATCATCATGTAACAGTTCACAGACTCACAGCTGAAGCTCGTTATCACTCGCGTCACCGCCCTCACGCCGTTCCCTCACGGCTCTCACCTGCCCTGCTCGTCACATACTCCCGAGACTGCGCTCTGCGCTCCCCCCCCGGAGCCTGTCTCAGCGGCCGCAGCACCTGGGGGTAAGGACAGACGAGACGAGAGAAAAGGAGACGGAAGCACAGGGAGCCACAGAATGAGAGGGGGAAGAGAGGAAAAAAGAAAAAAAAAAAAAATCTTGGTCCGGTTCCCGGACACACTGCCGCTCAGTCCTCAGTCAGCCGAGAGGCTCTTCCTCGCGGTGCCATGCGATGGTACTGGACGCTCGGTGGACGGCTCGATCCTCCTCCGCCCCCTGGCGGCCTGCGATGGCTCCTCTGACTGAGGGCAGCCGGCAGCAAGTCCCCCGATCCCTGCTCCTCCCCTTCATGGCGGACAGCAGCAGGCTCCAGCCCACGGCGAACGGCGGCGACACCTCCGCTCCCTCTTGAACGGCACCCACCCCACCTCGTGCCAGGAGCACGGCAGCGAGCTCTCCGTCCTGCTCTTTACCTGTTGATAAATAGCTCCAGCACCACCGCCTCGGGCAGCCACTCGCGGTCTTCACACTCCTGCGCTGCCCGATCTCCTCAGGGCAGCGAGGGCGCTCCGACAGCATGTTCCTCCTTCTTCCCGGGTTTCGGCACCACTGTTACACAGTTCGTTGTTATGGGAAGAAGGAGGCGGGAACCGGCGAACGTTACACATAACTTTAATACATAAAATAAACAAACAACAAAATGAAAGTAAATGCCAGCAGACCCTCACGGACGTCTGCCGGCCACACAAACATAATAAAACTTAAAATAAAGTCCAGGCCTGGTCCTCTCTCATCTTTCACTGTTGTCGGCCCTCCTTTTATGCTTCCGGAGCTCCTCCGTGACAGACTCGAGACCGGTGCGACTCGCAGCTGAAGCTCGTTATCACTCGCGTCACCGCCCTCATGCCGTTCCCTCATGGCTCTCGCCCGCCCTGCTCGTCACATACTCCCGAGACTCCGCTCTGCGCTCCCCCCCCAGAGCCTGTCTCGGCGGCCGCAGCACCTGGGGGTAAGGACAGACGAGACGAGAGAAAAGGAGACGGGAGCGACAGAACGAGAGGGAGAAGAGAGGAAAAAAGAAAGAAAAAAAAAATCTTGGTCCGGTTCCCGGACACACTGCCGCTCGGTCCTCAGCCAGCCGAGAGGCTCTTCCTCGCGGTGCCATGCGATGGTACTGGACGCTCGGTGGACGGCTCGATCCTCCTCCGCCCCCTGGTGGCCAGCGATGGCTCCTCCGACTGAGGGCAGCCGGCAGCAAGTCCCTCAATCCCTGCTCCTCCCCTTCATGGCGGACGGCAGCAGGCTCCAGCCCACAGCGAACGGCGGCGACTCCTCCGCTCCCTCTTGGACGGCACCCACCCCACCTCGTGCCAGGAGCACGGCAGCGAGCTCTCTGTCCTACCTGTTGATAAATCGCTCCAGCACCACCGCCTCGGGCAGCCACTCGCGGTCTTCACACTCCCGCGCTGCCCGACCTCCTCAGCACCGCGATCCCCCTCAGCAGCGAGGGCTCTCCGACAGCATGTTCCTCCTTCCTCCCGGGTTTCGGCACCAATGTAACACAGTTCGTTGATATGGGAAGAAGGAGGCGGGAACCGGCGAACGTTCAACATAACTTTAATACATAAAATAAACAAACAACAAAACGAAAGTAAATGCCAGCAGACCCTCACGGACGTCTGCCGGCCACACAAACATAATAAAACTTAAAATAAAGTCCAGGCCTGGTCCTCTCTCATCTTTCACTGTCGTCGGCCCTCCTTTTATGCTTCCGGAGCTCCTCCATGACAGACTCGAGACCGTTATCACTCGTTATCACTCACGTCACCGGCCTCGCGCTGTTCCCTCACGGCTCTCGCCCGCCCTGCTCGTCACACATCATATTAGAATATATTCTGAAGGATCATGTGACACTGAAGACTGGAGTAATGGTGCTGAAAATTCAGCTTTGATCTAGGGCTGTAACGATTCCTCGATTAAATTAGAAGACTCGATTTTAAAAAAAATCCTCGATTTCAATGTAGCTGTGTCAAGTAACCGGTAAAATACCGGAAGTGGTGCTTTCCACAGACGAGAATCCATGAGACGCATTATTAGACCGTTTTCTAAGGCTGCACGATATTAAACCCCTTTAAAAATCATAGTAGGCCTAAAGCATAATGCTATTGTCACTTTACAAAGGCTGTAAATTAAATGTATGTATGTGCTGCAGGTTTAATATGCGCTGTGATTATTTACATACATGTAGGTTATCCACGTGCGTCTCATGCGGCTCCATTCACAGTAAATAGACTACAGCTTCATGTGAACTGTTATTTACATGAGTTGCGCATTTCAAACTCCATCTCTGCATATGCAGTGAGTGGATTGCTTTTAATGTTCATCTGGAAACGCAATGTGCGACATTTAATCAGATTTGTAAGCTAAGTCATCTATAAGCCTTAGCAAATGCAGGAGAATACATTATACAGTATGTTTCTACTATGCTAACTGCTCGTCGCGATTTCAAAATATAAGTTTAAACCCTCGTTTAAGTCCACATGTTCTTGTTCAAGAAATTACAGTGGTTGTAGCATTTCTGTCGTAAAGAAATTGCCAAATATTACAGATTAACTGGACAGTTTAAATAAATGTTGTAAACCAATATTAAACAAGGATTAGATCGCGTTTAGAGTGTAAAAACAATCGTCAGGCCACTGGCGCCCTCTGCAGGCATTTGTTATAATACATAAAGAACATTAGTTGTACAATTCAATACATTATGTATTTTGACAGGATTACTTGTTTTTTTTTCGGTTACTCGAGGAATCGTTAGAATAATCGATTACACCATTACCAAAATAATCGCCCTACTTTGATCACAGGAATAAATTACGTTTTAAGATATATTATAATAGAAAATGGTTATGTTAGATTGTAATAATGTTTCATAATATTTGTTTTTACTTTATTTTTAAGCAGATACATTTCTTTCAAAACCTTTTAAAAAATTCTACCAACCACAAAATTTGAATGATAGTGTAAATATACTAAAAGTCATTTAATTTGAATTTAATTTAATTAAACTTTAAATAATTCTGTTGATTTCATTTTTATTTAATCTAATTTTGGTTCTTTAATAGTAATTAAAATAATCTCAATGTAAATTTAAAAAAAAAAAAAAAAATGATGGCCTTAAAACAGCCTTCATTTTCTTTATTCAAAAATATTTCTTATTTTTTCTTTTTGATTTTTGGGTGAAATATGCCCCAGGCATGTTCTCGACAGGTTTCAGCCAGATTCCTCCTTGCATAGCACAGTAATATCTTCAATATGAACAGTTCTTTATTCCTGCTCCCATTTTAACCAGTCAGAAATCCAGGCCACATTACTGACAGAAAGTATTTGTAATAACATGAGAAATGAATATGCACATTTCCATGATGATGACTGTTTTTCACCATCTCTTTGCAAACAGGACAAGTGCCCATGAGGTCGTTGACGCTGGTCCTGCTCGTCCTGATCAGCGTCCAGGCTGCACTCATCATGGGAGGCCAGGGGCCAGCCAATCAGCACGCAGCAGCACAACACTCACCCAGGCCTCATGGCCAATCCAAGCAGGACTCGCATTACGAAGACCTAATCCCCACCGTGGACCCCAAACTCTTCAACAAGCGCCGTTACCGCTCACCTCGTGTGCTGTTCAGTGACGTGGTCCCTACGGAAAATGAAACAGGAGGCCCGAGACGCCCACGTGTCAGGCGGAAGGCTAACGAGTTCTTGCATCGCGGCGAGTACTCGGTGTGCGACAGCGAAGAGCACTGGGTTGACAACCTGACCCATGCCACAGACTTAGCGGGCAATGAAGTCACGGTGCTGCCACACGTTCGCATCAACAACGTCGTAAAGAAGCAACTTTTCTTCGAGACCACATGCCGTGTGTCGAAATCTGTCAGGACCCCCAAGCAAGGTCAAGGAGCCAGCGGCATTAAAGCTGGAACCTCTAGCTGTCGTGGGATTGACAACAAGCACTGGAACTCGTATTGCACCAACACGCACACCTATGTGCGGGCGCTAACGTCCTACAAAAACCAGATCGCCTGGAGGTTCATCCGAATCAACGCCGCTTGCGTGTGTGTGCTCAGCCGCAACTCATGGAGGCATTGACTGATGTATTGACTGGTGTCTCAGCCAACTCACTGCAGCCTCCTGTCATAAGCCCCTCCCACAAGTCAATAACAACATCCGTACTGCCAACGCTGGTGATCCGAGACCCCGCCCCTTTTATGTTCTGTTTATGACATCGCAACCCAGTCCCCTTTTACCCTACCTCACTCTGTAAATTATTGGTTGTTTAAGTTATGAGGACTGCATGACATATTTATATAGTTTATACGTTCAGAATATAAATATAAATATATATATGTGTATATACAGTATACATAAAGCAAGCTTTTGTTGTGTTGTTGATGCTCTTATTTATTAAACACCTCACTTCAGTATGTCAATGCAAGACTGCTTCTGTCTTAATTATTCAATATGCTCATTCAAACTTATTTTTCACAAAAGCAGTTAATTTAGTGCAAAATCTATCTATTTTACGAGATGCAGATTTCGTATGAATTTGTATGAAAAAAAGTGTAAATGAAGGTCCACCCCTAAACATAACCGTCAGTGATGCATACGAGGATTTTACGCGAACGTACAAATGAGATCATGCAAATTCATATGAATTAGCCACCAATTGGCCAAAACATAAAAATAGTTCCGAACTGCCATGAGATAGTGTTGCATACAGACTCAATTCAACCTTTTTTGTGAGTAACTTAAAAAGATAGTTCACCCAAAAATGAAAATTCTGTCATAATTTACTCACTCCATTGACTTCCATAGTATGGACAAAAATAAAAATAGCCTACTTTTGGAGTCAGCGGGGTCCATCAACTGTTTGATTACTGACATTCTTCAAAGTATCTGTTGTGTTCAACAGGAGAAAGAAATTCATACCGGTTTGGAACAACTTGAGGGTGAGTAAATGATGACAGACTTTTCATTTATGGGTGAACTATCCTATTAACAAGTCTTGGGAGCGCTGGGCTTTTTTTTTTTTTTTTTTTTCTCCAGTTTTTATTATCTTTATACTTTTTATTAAATCTATCTATAATTAAAGATTAAAGTTTGAAAATCTACAACTGATTAGTATTTCACAAGTATGATGTTTTTTAAGATGTGGAAAGAGTCAATGATTTTATTGAACGCAAATTAGATTGCATCAAATGCTGCCATTTCTAGCAGAATATTTCTCTGTTTGAGCAACAGGAATACCATTGTACTTCTTAAGCATGTTTACACTAGTGCATTTTTAAAACGGCGTTTTAAAATGAAACTGATCCTCGTCTACACTGGCGTTTTCACAGCGTTTCAGAAACAAGAGTAGTGTAAACGACAGATGTAACCAAAGCAAAAGTTATGCATTTTAAAACGCATAGTCTAAACGTCTAAAATAGTCTAAAAAAAAAATGCACTTAGTTCTATTAAATGTGCACTTTCATAATGTTTCTCAACAAGTCAAGTCAAGTCACCATTATTTATATAGCGCTTTTTACAATGTAGATTGTGTCAAAGCAGCTTTACAGTGATAACTGGTACATTATTTTGGCTGCACAGCAGCTCGTAAGGAATAGTGTCAATGCAGGCAGATCAAAGCACTGTTGAATATCAAATGTCAATTGTCAAGTGTCCCCAACTAAGCAAGCCAACACACTTAAGTACACTTTAAAGTATATTTTATTCTACCATAAATGCTTGTCAGTACATTTAGCAGTCTTACCTGTCTTTAACCATATCTCAAAGACAATAGAATTATGAAATTTAAAATAAAAAAATAAAAAAAGTTTTTCACTAACTGCAGTTGATATAAACTTAAATTAACATGCAATCAAGTGTCTGAAATATTACATTAAGTAGGCCTACCTGCTTTTAAAAAGTATGATAAATTGTACTTCCTAAGCTAAATGGTTACATTATACTGACAGCAGAATACTTCCAGAACTGTTTGAGTTTGTCAAGAAACAAACACAGATGAGATGAATGAGAATGCCAACAGATAGTTTTGAAGTACCTAAAACTTTATCTACCTTTAAACAGCTTAGCTTTAACACTATTCATTTGTAGTCCTGAAATGCAAATCTACTACTAGAATATGAAACATCTCATTTGGAAAACTACTACAGACTTTTGGCATTGTCCATTTTAAAGCTGGTGAAAGCAATCTAACGTATTGTCAAATTTTAGTGAAGTTCCTAAATGTAATTTAGGGAGGAGCGAGCACATCTAATCTTCCAATCAACACTCTTCAGTCTCAGCTGTTCCAGCATCCGGTAGTGCCGTACTGAACAATGTCCAACACCACGGAAATTCCACCGTCTCCCTTCAGACGACAAACTTTCCCCGAGACACCAACAGTCACATCTCGCATAAGATCAGATCTCACAGATCCAAACACGGATGCTCTTTCTGAGCGCTCATACAGACCAAGCTTCAGATGACCACTTTCTCCTCCACCCTCAAGATCGCCCGTTTAATTGCGCCTCATCAATCTTCTTCACAGACTTCATCTCTTTATTCTATCGCCGCTAATCCACCGATTCTACCCATTTCAAATGGTCCGTCAACAGTCTACGTCAAGTCCTCTCCAGCTCTGGAATTAATTTCTCCCGCAGATCATCAAAAACTCAACTCTACGATCTTCTTTAGTTCTAACAACAGTTCCAGCATGCCAACAAACACTTCAACATCCCATAAAAGTTTCTCTTCCGACTCTGTGTCCTGAACGTAAACATTTACAGCATGCTAATCCACAGGCCGCCACATGCACTTCCTCGTCCGCCGGTTTTCCGCCCGGCCAACAACAGCGGCCGCAAAAACTGTCCAGCTGCTTTTCCAGCTCTTCCCATATGCAGTTCCACTCCCCAGGCAAGAACCTACTATCCAACCTTCTGTCTCCCGTACTGTACTTCCTTCTATGGATGGTGAAATGAAGACTCTTGAATCTTGAAGCTTTTCTCTTATTGTTTCGGGAAAAGATTCGAAGCATCAGGAGTGTCGCAAACAGTGCCATCTCGTGGCAGGTAAATTTACAGCATCCATAAACCAGAGAGTGTAGCCAAAGTTAAATGTGTAGTTTTCTGATAATATAATTATCAGAATTTTAAAATGCCGTTTTAAAAATATAACAATTATAATAATACTAACAGAGTTGTTTGAGGCAAGTAAAGTGAACTCTAATTATTTTATGGTTTTATACTGTTTATATGGCAGAATATACAATCATGTAATATAGGCTATAGGCTCTATATATATATATGAGCATGAGCATGTGGACTTTAAATTCCATAAACCTGTAGAGTAGTGGTCTGGGTTCAAACATTCTGAAACACACAGCATTCATGTGACTGGAAAAAGTTGAGACCTCATTTTTCATTTATTACCGCTCTTCTGAAAACATATGCGCTCCGGTACAGAGCTTCGTGAGAATTGCGCTGTGTACTCGATACGTGATTTGAAGCTTCAGTTTCATATGTAACATTACTTCTGCTTTTTCAGTTCTTTTCAATCTTTTTCATGATAACCCATGCGCCAGGATGCCCTTGCAGATGGTTACTTTTCTCTCACCCCCAAACTAACCTACTCAGAAAGCAGATCCCAGCGTGAGGCTGCTTCCACTAGTGGTCCCTCACCCTCCTTCTCTCTATCCTTCTACTCCAATTTACCTCATTCCTCTCCTCCCTGCTGTTCCCCAGTTTCTTCTAACATTCTTCTCGGCACAGATCCTAGCGTGAGGTTGCCTCCGCAAATGATCTCAACACTCCTTTTGCCAACCCTCCCCTTTCTCTCGCTTCAGCCATCTTGGACAACAGTCAGTAATGGAGCCCTCTGCCAAGCATCCATCTTTTTCCCTCCTCATCAAAGGTTTACAAAAACCAATCCCCCCTCAGCCAAACACCAACCTTTAACCATCCACATTCTTAACATCTGCTTAACTACTGTCCGCTCATGTTTATTTTCAACTAAACAAGAACCACAGATGCCTCGTTAAATTTTTTTTTTTTGGCTTCCTCAGTCTCAGAACCCACCACCAACTCAAACTTCAATACAGCTATCTATCCCACATTCACTGACCTTCAAGTAATAAACCATGACACCATACTTTTCAACTTTAAACAAAGCAAATCTCATCAACTAAAACACGATCATTCGATTTTCAATTTGCCAACCCCAATTAATTATACCAGTCCATAGCCCTCTTTTTCTTCACCAGAGGAAATCCCAAATCACCTCTTCTCGACTTGTTTTATCGATAATAAAAACCTCCCTGTCTCCAGACAGTGGTTCAAAATAATCCCAAAACCATACATTTTTCTTCTCCTCTTTCTGCATAGGTGCAGCCACCACAGCAGCCCAGAGGGGCCTATCCGAACACCAAATTAAAATGACCTGTCGATGGTTGTTGCACGCCTTTAAAACAACATATGTTTGATCGGATCACAAACACTAGCATCTTTCTGAGTCTGGACCACTTCTCCCTACTATTTTTGCATCTCCCCACTTACCAAGCCCCGCAGGGCTCGTATTCATCTGGATGCAGTGAGAGCTCTCCCTTTTAGGCTTTCCTGTTCAAAGTGCTGTGTGGGCTCCCCCATCCAGATACTGTGCAGGCTCTCCCGTTCGACTTGCGGAGTGAGCTTTCCATTTATTTATTGGGGGCTCTCTCCTTCGAATCGCAGTGGGAGCTCTCCCGGTCGAATCGCAGTGGGAGCTTTCCGTTCAGGTGCTGTGGGGGCTCTCCCTTTCTGAATCACAGTGTGATTCTTCATGTTCTTAACCATGGAGGCTCTCCCGTTTGGATCACAGTGTGGGCCCTCCTATCTGAACAAGCGGACTGGAAGTACCAAGGATCATATGTCCCATAAGGATCGCAGCGGACCCTCATGTCCTTATGTGATCCAAACCACCTTGGAAGGACGGTAGCTCTGCATTTTATCTATATACCATAAGCTCCCTTTTTCTGCGACAGGCAGGTTCACTCTGGATATCAGTGGCCCGTTTCCCTTTAGGGACGAGGACCTCCTTTCCCATCTGTTGTCAGCCGGGGGCCCCATGTACTTTTGACTTCATGGGCCCCCATGTTGCGGACGTTGTGGCGGGGCGTACTCCAACCACGTAGTCAAACCTCCAGTCCCAAAAATGTACTCCCGCAGGAGTAATTTTAGAAGTCACTGCCGCAGCATCCGATGCATCCTAGTCAAACTTCTACGAGCCCCATGCTGTTCACACAGCAGCAATGAACGCAAGCTCCCGACGGAGTTCTTTAAATAATAATACTGCCGCGGCAGAAGCCCGCTCATAGCTCCACATGGTGGACATAGTAGGGCGAAGCGTTCCAGCCCAGCTCCCGCAGGAACCTTGTTAAATATCACTGCCGCAGCAGTGTTCATTCATGACTCCAGGCAGATTAAACATAGCTTCCTCGTGTTCTAGCGTAGGAAACACTAGTGCCACTCGACACCCTCTATTCTTCATACTGCTTCAATCTTTCACTCCTTTTGGGGGGTGTTAAGCATCTGGGTATCCTGTATACTTTAAATCCTTAAGCATTTTCGCCCATGCTAAATCCAACTTGCTGTCCCAAATGTATTTCTTTTTTGGGGGGTATATCAGAGCTCGAGTTGAAGCTGCTTCTTCGAGCCCCTCATCAGTGGACAGCAAGCCAAATTAGCTAACCTAATACCCTAAAGATTATATGGGCAAACAAACTCGTTAAACTAAGGTCAAATTGAAGAGAGTCGCTGTTTATAACGCATAGCAACAATTGTTTTTCTTATACTGTGCCGACAGATGTGTAAGCGTGTATCATAAGTTCATCCACTGACGTAGAGTTGGCACTCAACAAAAGCATCTCCCTGTCTGTTTCCCACTCAGAGATGAATGTATTGTCTGGAATAGGCTACTAAGGGATTAGTTGGGATCCCTCGTGTTCTTTCCTTTCCAGTCCATGTCGGTTCATAAAAATGAGCTCAAATAAATTAGACAAAACAAAGCAAGACAAAGCAATCAGCCATGCAAGGTGACCTGGAACATCTAGCAGACATTTCAGGCTAGAATCTCACAGTGGATCCTTGGGTCACGTCAAGAAGATATACAATCGGGAAAAACAGATTGGCTTTAGTAGCGCAACTCCAGCCATAAAGGAGGTCACGTGTAAACCAAAGCAGCTGTCCTGCCGGTGGTGAGGAACACACGCTGATCGGCATCTGGAATCGTGCATGGGCATCGTGAATTAATGAAGGTCCAACTCAACTGAACCTCTGTCCATGCAAGAACATGTTTATGTATTCTGATTACAGAGTTTAGATGGAGAGAGAAGAGCATGGGAGAGAATGTGTGTGTGGGTCAGGTGGGGACCAAATGTCACCTTGATGATAGTAAAACCTGAAATCTCCTACATTGTGGTGACCATCCCATGGTCGACTACATAAGGGATTAAAAATGTCTCAATTCAAATCTAAAAATGCCAAAAGGTTTATATAAGGCAGCTCTTTTTCAGGAGGCAGAGCAAGAAATATTTATAATTTTGCCAGACTGCGGTTGCATTCTTATTTCATTGACATGTTATGTTAAGTGAAACAATAGCAACAGTTTATCATAGAGTGATGTTACCACAATCAGCTGACTGATTGTCAGTGTTGGGGGTAACGTATTACAAGTAACTCGAGTAATGTAAACAGATTACTTTTTTAAGTAACAAGTAACGCATTACTTTTAAATTTACAATAAAATAGCGGAGTTTTTTTGTTTTTTTTTTTCAAATAAGTAACGCAAGTTACTTTCAAATAAGTATCTCATTTTTTGACTGACAGCTCTCTTGCCCCATGTTAAGAGGAATCGTGAGTAAGTGCAGAGGCATTGTGTGTGCTGTGTGAACATGATGCTTATTGCAGTTCTAGACTAAAGCCGCATTTCCATCGCAGGAACTTTCCCCAGGAACTAGGGACGCAGCATTTTATGTGTTACGGTGCGTGCAGTAAGAGTTGTTTGCTATTCGAATCAACAATGGAGTTTAAAAAATATGACACATGGACAGACGACAAGGTTCAGTCTTCATTAAGCTTATATGCAGAGGACGAAATCCAGTGGGAACTAGAAAGTCACACATAGTCCAACCTCACCGGACTAATCCTTACGGTACTACGGACCGCGATGGAAATGCAGACAGCAACAGGTCTGGGGGGAAAAGTTCTTGGGTTAAAAAGTTTAAGAAACATTATAAATGTCTTTATTGTCATGCACTTTTGATCAATTTAATATGTCCTTGTTAAATAAAAGTATTAATTTCTTTAAAAAAAAAAAAAAAAAAAAAACTTACTGACCCCAACCTTTTGAACAGTAGTGTGTGTATATAAAATTAAAAAGCATCTAACATTAATGAACTAATAATGAGTTAACTGATTGTGAGTTAACATAAATTGATAAAGTGTTGCTATGGTTTCATTTATCTAACAGTTATATGTTAATTTAATGTTATATGAATGTATAAAATGAGTTTTATAAAGAATAAGTATTATTTAATGAATGTGTTTTTAACAAAGTTACTGAACTCGAAGCCATGCTGTAAAGAACAGCTGAACTCAAGGGCACACAAGCACTAAACTGTTTCTGCACCTTCAACAGCTTCTTATGTAGAAATTACATTGTCAGTGTCATTACAAATAAATTAAAACACATGGAAGTGCACCTGAGATGTAACTGATAACGTGTCGTGCGACGGTGCGGAAACGCAGTGGGTGGTTGGACTGGAAAGACTGTTGCAGCTGCATGGGCCAGTGAGAGAGTCACGCTCAACAATAGCAGGTATTAGATAACATAAAGGCTGCTGAAAACACAGTGCCACTTTTTCTGTGAATATTCTGTGACCAGAATTATGTCATGCCAAGACTTGTCTTTGAAATGAGAAATTATGTGATAGACATTCCTTGAGTTGCCTCAAGCCTGGATAACTTCAACAAGTTACATATTAGTTACATAATAATATGTGAATATGTCCTATAGTTTTCCATCATCAACAGAGACTCTAAATGCTTCTACTGCATAACAGTTTGATGAATAACAACAAGCTACAATTGTAGAAATGATTTAACTAAGTTTTTATATATTTAAAGCATTTTTATTATTTTATACTGTGCTAAGTTCATAGCTCATCGTTAAAATATCATCTGCCAAAAGTGCCACTTTCTCGGCTGTCAGCAGAAACAGTTAAAAGTGCTTTAAAATAATATTATCATAAGGCAAACTGTGTTTTCGCTGCTCAGAAACAGTGTTGTTGATCAGAGAAGTCTATGATAGTGTACGTCTGCCATCTTGTGGTCAGAAATATGTATGCAATCTTTAAATGTTGAATGACAGGTGAATTTCACATGTCTTGGTTGTATTACTCCTAAAGATTAAAAAGAAAAATATGACATTTTTACAAAAAAAAAAATTAAGGACCGGATTTTTTTTTGCAGATAATTTTCATGAATTAAGAACAAATTCACTCAATTCTCATTACAATAAGGCAGGGTTTTTTTTTTTTGTTGTTTTGTTTTTAACAGTAAGGTGGTATACCACTTATAAATAGACTATGAAATGACATAGAAAACCATACTGGCTGTATGGAGCAAAGCAACATATTTCTGACAACAAATTAATCTCTGACAGAACACAATCCACAAAATTATGTTTATTTAATTAAACTTAACTCGTCTGTATTGGGAGAATATCTACTGTAAAAATAATTGGCAACTATAACAGTATTTAACCCGTTTAATCCCAAATTTTTCCCAGACATGAAAATATCCAAAATGATGTGTCATTAGTAACCCCTTGAAATAATCAATACTTTTTAAAAAAAATTTATGGAAAAGCGCATGAAAAATTGTGTTTTATGGTCAGCCACGATTGGGACCGGTGGAATAATGTGTATACTGAATTAATTTCTGCAGTCATCAAAATTATTATATATCTCAGTTCAGTTATAAACACATTTGAAACTCCGTTTTATCACATTCACATTACTATTATTAGAGCTGGGACAATATAGATGCATTGCGATTTTTCTAAGAGCATTGCAAATCGATTCTGAGCTTAGCTTTTAACAGCAGATGGCGCTCTAGGTTATTTTTTAACAATGCTCAAATGCTCAAGAAGAAGAGTGCTTGTGCGTTCGGCTGAGTCTGAGAATGTATTTGCACCTCAGAATGCTTTTATGACACGAGATTAATGTAAACAACCCACTGCAAACACCCCTGTAATTCGCTTCAACCTTTTCGTACTTTTTGAATGAATATTTTATAGAAGGTTGAAGTGGTGTGTGTAAGGAATTGGAAGGAAGCAGAGTAGGTCTGTTTCTAAAGGACGCAGTGTCATCTGCTGTTAAAAACTAAGCTCAGAATTCGAGAGAGAATACAGACGGAAAACATCAGAATCCATCCGGAATCATTTCTCAATTTGTGATGCATCGATGTATTGTCCCAGCCCTAACTATTATTCATAAAAACCCTCATAAAACACTGATAGGAATACTGAGATAAAAGACAAAAGCAAAAAAATAAAAAAAATTCAACCATCAACGTATTTCAAAATTGTTACTTCAGTGCAACATACCACTTACACCAATGAGCCATTACATTATGACCACCCCCAGCCTAGTGCAATGAGAGCACCTGGCAACCGAATGGTGCTGCAGGTGCAGTTCACAGAGCAGTATACACCACACGAGGACCGGCTTTCAGTCAGCAGAGTGTTCGGTGTCAGAACGGGAAAAGCTGCAGATTTATCGGAGTTTGATAAAGGACAAATTGTGATGGCATGGTGGCCCGGAACTTCGATCGCAGAAACAGCACGCCTTGTGGGTTGTTCATGTGCTGAATGCATATCAAAAGTGGTACACGATTTCGGACACAGCCAGTGTTAGCTGAAAATTGTACATTCAGTTCTCAAGTAACAATATAAAGGTCTTTACTTTCAAAGCATGCCTGCCTCCAAATAAGACTATCATTGTGTCATCTTGCAGAAAGTACTGGTCATACAGGACAGATAATATTTGGTTACTGAACATGTTTTATGTTTAATTAAGTTAGGCTTCCATTACCAATAATTTTAGAAAATAAAATCTGCTGCGATAAATTTAGTTTGAAGCTAATGCTGAAGGGAGCAGCAACAGACAGTCATGGGCCCCTGAGAAATGTCCTCTACAAAAAGGCTGGTACAAAATACACACACACACACACAGCGCCACATCATTATGTGATTATCTTATTTCCAGTCTCTAAGGGTTAACAGCACATCTGCTCATATCATTCTGTTGTTCCAGAAAAGATAAGTGCCTCCTTGTAGAAACAAGCAAACATTCTTATATTTGTCTCAGGACTTGATAGCCCACATTTGGAAGAAATGGAAGGAAGTGGGCATTAAGTTCTTTACTTTGAGCATTGTGGCTTCAAATTCACTTCATCTTGCACAAATGAGTGCATTAAGATTATGCAATTTGTCAACAACACTTCACAGTCACCCATTTACACTTAATATAATGTATTCTGGAGTCGTTACAAAAATAAAGGCAGAGCTCTTAATGCCTAATTGTCTGTTCTTCAGTGAATCCCAAAGGACAGATCTCAACTGCTGCCCTCTCACTCTCACTCTCACTGTGGTTGCCAGGATATGGCTTTTCTGTTGCCAGGATACAGCCCCATCGTACTCTAAGATGAGTGCTCTCAAAGAAGAAGTGTAGACTTCTGAAGGACCTAAAGAACAACTGTGGTGGTTTACTGGCGGGACCTTGAGTGGTCAATATTTTTAGGAGATATCATGTGTTTTTGAATGTTTTTATACACCTTAGAATCACAGTCAGATGCCACACTGGCCTTCAGATTATTGGGTTGAGGGCTAGGAACCATGTGAGAATGAATGATAAGTTTCCTCTAAATAAAACAAAATATTAATAAAGTAATATTACACGTGTGCGTTATGTGGCTTTTTATCAGGAGGGCTATGAATAAGCATGTAAACAGGAAAGGAAAAACACTTTCTTGAAGCTGCTGAATTTTCAATGAAAACTTCTGCCATGGAATAATAATAAAAAAAAAAAAATAAAAAAAATAACTTTTATCTCACAATTGTGAGTTCATATATCGCAATTTGGGCTTTATAACAATTTCTAAAAAAAAAAAAAACTCCATAACTTTCTTACGCCACGGACTCAAGATCTAAACATTCGTGTCTAATGCTGCTGTCACGAGCAAAATGATTCCCAGTAACACATGTCCTGAAGGCAGCATAAAAATTTACTATTTCGAAAATGTCCAGTTAAAACTAGCAATGACAGCCTGAGCCGTTTCTGAGAAGTTATTGAAGCAACACGAAGGCAGCACCGTTGTGTGATATTGTTTTCACACAACAGTTCAAAAAACAAGTAACTTACATAAAGACTAGCCTACTCTGTCCGTTTTTGTTGCGGCAATTAAAACACATCCATGCCGTTTAACCACCGAGCAACACATAGGCTGTTGCTCAATATGCGTTCTTCAGCAATCTTGCGTCCTTGTGTTCTCGCTCTACGTCATCGTCAACCGCCGAAGTTCAGTTCCAATAGAGGGTATGCACGTGACATCACCGTCGACCGTTATGACTGCGGTTACGCCCACTGAGTGGCAAAAGACTGAGTGGCAGCATTGGTTTTCAGCGTGAATGCCGCGAAAAACACACAAAACACATCCAAAAAGGGAAACAGCTTTGCGACCGACTGTACAAATATCTTTGATACAAAATCTGAGGTATATTTTTACAAACTTCTGAAAGCTACAGAAAAAAAGAAGCAAATAGGTCGTTGCCATTCACAGAAACAGCCGGATTCCAGGCGAAGAAACATGTTTTGCAGTGTCAAATCATTTTGTGTCAAAATGTTGGATTTTGGGGTAAAATCATACTCTATATATTGTATTGTTATATATTGTGTTGACAACTCATCAATTAAATATTTACCATCTTATATTCTGCATAATTAGGTGTTTTTAAATAAACACTGACAAAACTATACAAGTTTTAGGGCTGGACGATATGACGAAATATATAACATTGATATAAGTGACACTCCGATTTAGACCTACCATATTGTATTTATATAAAGCGTTCACAGACCGATTTGCTTTATGTATTTCCCCGGCGTCGAAATCAGGCACATACAGGTGCTGGTCATATAATTGGAATATCATCAAAAAGTTGATTTATTTCAATAATTCCATTCAAAAAGTGAAACTTGTATATTATATTCATTTATTACACACAGACATATATTTCAAATGTTTATTTCTTTTAATTTTGATTATTATAACTGACAACTAAGGAAAATCCCGAATTCAGTATCTCATAAAATTAGAATATTACTTAAGACCAATACAAAGAAAGGATTTTTAGAAATCTTGGCCAACTGAAAAGTATGAACATGAAAAGTATGAGCATGTACAGCACTCAATACTTAGTTGGGGCTCCTTTTGCCTGAATTACTGAAGCAATGTGGCGTGGCATGGAGTTGATCAGTCTGTGGCACGGCTCAGGTGTTATAAGAGCCCAGGTTGCTCTGATAGTGGCCTTCAGCTCTTCTGCATTGTTGGGTCTGGCATATCGCATCTTCCTCTTCACAGTACCCCATAGATTTTCTATGCTCAGGCGAGTTTGCTGGCCAATTAAGAACAGGGATACCATGGTCCTTAAACCAGGTACTGGTAATCTGGCACTGTGTGCAGGTGCCAAGTCCTGTTGGAAAATGAAATCTGCATCTCCATTAAGTTGGTCAACAGCAGAAAGCATGAAGTGCTCTAAAACTTCCTGGTATACGGCTGCGTTGACCTTGGACCTCAGAAAACACAGTGGACCAATACCAGCAGATGACATGGCACCCCAAACCATCACTGACTATGGAAACTTTACACTGGACCTCAAGTAACGTGGATTGTGTGCCTCTCCTCTCTTCCTCCAGACTGTGGGACCCTGATTTCCAAAGGAAATGCAAAATTTACTGTCATCAGAGAACATAACTTTGGACCACTCAGCAGCAGTCCAGTCCTTTTTGTCTTTAGCCCAGGCGAGACGCTTCTGACGCTGTCTGTTGTTCAAGAGTGGCCTGACACAAGGAATGCGACAGCTGAAACCCATGTCTTGCATACGTCTGTGCGTAGTGGTTCTTGAAGCACTGACTCCAGCTGCAGTCCACTCTTTGTGAATCTCCATCACATTTTTGAATGGGTTTTGTTTCACGATCTTCTCCAGGGTGCGGTTATCCCTATTGCTTGTACACTTTTTTCTACCACATATTTTCCTTCCCTTCGCCTCTCTATTAATGTGCTTGGACACAGAGCTCTGTGAACAGCCAGCCTCTTTTGCAATGACCTTTTGTGTCTTGCCCTCCTTGTGCTAGGTGTCAATGGTTGTCTTTTGGACAACTGTCAAGTAAAACTGTCAAGTTAATTAGCTGATTAGAGTGTGGCACCAGGTGTCTTCAGTATTGAACCTTTTCATAATATTCTAATTTTCTGAGATACTGAATTTGGGATTTTCCTTAGTTTTCAGTTATAATCATCAAAATTAAAAGTAATAAACATTTGAAATATATCAGTCTGTGTGTAATGAATGAATATAATATACAAGTTTCACTTTTTGAATGGAATTAGTGAAATAAATCAACTTTTTGATGATATTCTAATTATATGACCAGCACCTGTATAAATGTCAGGAAAAACGATTCCTGGCTGCAAGTCAATATCCATGGATTAGGTTTCTTTGTCATCCCAGCTAACAATTTTTGGTTCCCAGAACATACATCCTAACGTTCTCTGTTGGTTAGCCAGGAAAGTTTTTTTTTTTTTTACGTAAATAGAACCTTCCCTGTTGGTTTGGAGAACGTTTCCCTAACCTTCCCAGAATGTACCCGGTATTCTTCCCTAACCTCTTTTTACTCCGTTATAATTTACCCTGTTGTATGTCAGTTATCAACCAGCACTCCGCGTTCCATATGGTATAAGCGGCACGGAAGACGGATGAATGGACGTCAATACTACAGACCATGTCTTGTTTTGAACTGTTATTTAATCAATGGAAATATATTATAAATAATCCGAGCACATAAACCATATGGAGGATTAAATAAGATCGAATTGACACTGTACCACAAGCAGATTTTACATTTCTTAAGCGACAAACAATGACTTCAACACAATATGGGATTTTTAAAATATTAATTTTATTCACAGACATTAAAAAATTAATAACAATTATGTGATTTTAACTGGGATAACATTACATTAATTTCTTACCACATGCTCTTTTGGTCGGTAAACAAAAACTTCTCGGTTAACATAATGTTGTCTTCAATTACGTGTCAAATGTCTCTGAAATCACACTATTTACACTTGTACATATATTAATTAAATAATTATTCAATAAAGAGATCGATAAACAAATCTTAGTCAGTCAGTAAAATGAAATTACCATTAATTTTTAAATTACGCGAGTGCGAGTCTCTCTGTGGAAGACAGAAGCGCGTACTGGAGAAGCGCGTGATCAGAGGATGAACAGTAAATAAAGATAACACTTTAATCATCTCTGTAGCCTATTGGTCTATCATCTGCAATAGTTTGGTTATAATCAAATCTAAAAATAAAAATAACCTGCAGGGAACGTTCTCTTTAGGTTATAAAAATAAACCCAAAACAACCTGCAGGGAACGTCCTGGAACGTTCTCTTTAGGTTGCAAAAAAAAAAGAACCAAAAAGTAACCTACAGGGAACGTTCTGGGAACATTCTCTTTAGGTTGCAAAAAAAGAACCAAAAATAACCTGCAGGGAACGTTCTGGGAAGGTTCTCTTTAGGTTATAAAAATAAAACCCAAAAATAACCTGCAGGGAACATTCTGGGAACATTCTCTTTAGGTTGCAAAAAAAAAAAAAAGAACCAATAGAGAACGTTCCCAGAACGTTCTTATTTGGTTCCCCAAAAAAAGAACCAAACGAACAACCATATGGGAACGTTAGGGGAACGTTTGTGTTTGCTGGGATGTCATAAGGAACACTTTCGAGCCCAACCTTTAGTGTAATCGTTTGTTTTACTCACGTTTTCGCAGTTTCCCCTATTAAATCCAGTCATGCAGCAGGTTCTTTTGCCACTCAGTCCAGCTGAGGGAGACTGTAACCTTAGTTCCCTGAAGAGGGAACGAGACGTTGCGTCGAGAAATTGACGCTTTGGGAACGCAACGCGTGATGTCGTCATGAAGCACGTGTGAAATCAGTCCAATGGCATGACGAGACGTCAGAAGCGGGTGACGTCACAGCCAGGAAGCTATAAAGCACACTCAAACAAAGCAACGCTAGCTTAAAGTGTCTGAAGTAAGCGCTGACAGGCGTGCCGGAAGTATGGCAGGGCGACGCAACATCTCGTTCCCTCTTCAGGGAACTAAGGTTACAGTCGTAACCGAGACTTTCCCTTTCAAGGGAACTCGCGTTGTGTCGAGAAATTGACGCTTTGGGAACGTTAATACCCACACCGCCATAATTACAAGGGCCTGTCTGGTGTGACTCATCAATCCCCAGAGAGAACCCGGGCCCCGGGGGAGCTGAGGTCAAGTTCATAAAACCTGACGAATGTGTGCGGTGAGGACCAGCCTGCCGCATCACAGACGTCCTGTAGAGAGGCTCCCGAAAGAAGGGCTTTGGAGGCCGCCATACTTCTCGTAGAGTGGGCTCGGACTGCTAGAGGTGA
Source organism: Elopichthys bambusa (assembly GCA_037101425.1). Taxonomy (NCBI): domain Eukaryota; kingdom Metazoa; phylum Chordata; class Actinopteri; order Cypriniformes; family Xenocyprididae; genus Elopichthys; species Elopichthys bambusa. The sequence goes on from CM074451.1 coordinate 21,392,257, forward strand.
AGGCAGTCCGGCCGAGTCGTAAGCAAGTGAAATAGCCTCGACTAACCACTTACTCATCCTTTGCTTAGATGCCGGGGCCCCTTTGCTGGGGGACCCGAAGAGGATGAACAGTTGCTCAGTCTTACGCCACAGGGCAGCTCTGTGGACGTAAGCATCTAGGGCCCGAACAGGGCAAAGCAAATTAAGGCGTTCCTGGTCTGACATCCTGAAGGGAGGAGGACAGAAGGCCTGCAGTACGATGGGCCTAGTCACATTAGTGGGAACCTTAGGAATGTAACCAGGTCTGGGATGAAGGAAGGCTTTCACCATACCAGGTGCAAATTCCAAGCACGAGGGGGCAACCGAAAGGGCCTGTAGATTTCAAGGAAAGATATCGCGAAGAGGAACAGTGTTTTGAGGGTCAAAAACTTAACTGGGACCTCCTCAATTGGCTCAAAGGGGGCTAGGGACAGGCCTTGGAGCACCACGGCCAAATCCCAAGCCGGAACCCTCGTGAGTACCGCAGGCCTCAGCCTCAGGGTGCGAGTAATAAGTGGATCTCTACCAAGAGAAGAACCAGCCGAGGGTATGTGGTAAGCCGCAATGGCCGCCACATAAACCTTTAGCGTAGAGGGAGATAACCCTGCAGTGAACCGTTCCTGCAGAAATTCCAAAACCATGCCAACGGGACAGGAAACTGGATCAAACTGATGACTACTGCACCAAGAAGTGAAAAGCTTCCACTTCAGGGCGTATAGCTTCCTCGTGGAGGGAGCTCTAGATTGGAGAATGGTCCTTATAACCTCGGTTGAGAGACCAGAATTTATGAGCTGGGCCCCCTCAGAGGCCAAGCCCACAGGTTCCAGAGCTCTGGGCGGGGGTGGAAAATCGTGCCCCCTGCCTGGGGCAGAAGGTCCCTCCTGATCGGAATCTCGGGGTGGAGCCTCCATTCCCCGGGCCTCAGCCCCTGCCTCGACAGGACGTCTGCTCCGACATTCTGGACCCCGGGGATATAAGCTGCCCTGAGTGACAGAAATTTCCCCTGGGACCACAGGAGGATTCGGCGCGCCAGTTTGGAGAGTGGACGCGACCGCAGACCCCCCTGGTGATTTATATAGGCGACTACCGATGTGTTGTCTGAATGGACAAGAACATGGTGGCCCCTGAGATCTGAGAGAAAAGTCTTGAGAGCCAGAAAGACAGCCAGCATCTCCAGGCAGTTGATGTGCCAGGAGAGGTGGTGACCGCCCCACAAACCTTGAGTCGAGCGTCCGTCTAGGACCGCTCCCCAGCCCGTGAGGGAAGCATCTGTCGTTAGCATTTTGCGACGACAAGGAGCTCCCAGCACGGGGGATAGGAACCAGGGTTTCTTCCAAATGGCCATGGCACGTAAGCAACGCCGCGTAACCTTGATCATGCGAAAAGGATTTCCCCTCGGGGAGAATCCCCTGGTTCTGAGCCACCACTGCAGGGGTCTCATGTGCAACAGACCAAAAGGTATCACGTTGGATGCTGCTGCCATCAGCCCCAACAGCCTCTGAAACTGTTTTACAGTGAGTGACTGGCCTAGCTTTAACCGGCTTACGGTAAAAAGGATTGATTCGATGCGAGCAGGAGAAAGACGCGCCTGCATCGCAACAGAGTCCCAAACCACGCCCAGAAAAGTGGAGAAAGCATACTCGGCGTTCAACCTCAACCCCAGGCTCTTCATGTGAGCGAGGACAACATCTCGATGCCGAGCCGCTAACTGTTGTGATTGAGCCAGAATCAACCAATCGTCTATATAATTGAGGACGCGAATGCCCTGAAGACGTAGTGGTGCCAGGGCTGCGTCCATACATTTGGTGAATGTGCGGGGTGATAACGCTAGGCCGAATGGAAGAACCCGATATTGGTAAGCTTTGCCCCCGAAAGCAAACTTCAGGAACTTCCTGTGATGTGGAAGGATGGAGATATGGAAGTATGCGTCCTTGAGGTCGATCGTAACAAACCAGTCCTCGGACCTGATCTGAGATACGATCTGCCTCAGTGTCAACATCTTGAACTAGAGCTTCATAACGGACTGGTTCAGTTGACGCAAATCTAGAATGGGACACAACCCGCCATCCTTCTTTGGAACAATAAAGTAACGGAGCTGGATACGTTGAGCACCGGTGCTTCTCCCAATGTGGAAGGAACCGCAAAGCGTGCTTCCAAACATTGAGAAAAAGCACTGGACCTGTCAGGTGAGGGCTGAGATAGGGCGGGGCCCGTCTCAAACCCCTCTGACAGATCTATTTGCGATCCCCAAGATCTGGATCGACCCTGGGGAACGCGAGCCTGAGTGCTTTCATCAAATAGCGCCAGGCGGGAGCGGAGCGTCCGTAATGGAAGGAGATTGCAATGCTCACAGCCAGCACCCTCGAGTGCTGACCGGGCATGCTCCGCTCCCAAACAAGCAACACAAAGATCGTGTGTATCTCCACCCGTGATGCAACGTGGGCAGGGATGAACACACGACCTAAACTGCTTTTCCGCCATTATAAATGAATAGTATAGGGACAAACAACACCAAATAGGACATACGAGATACACAGAGCGCAACTGAAGACACAGAAGCTAGCGTTGCTTTGTCTGAGTGTGCTTTATAGCTTCCTGGCTGTGACGTCACCCGCTTCTGACGTCTCGTCACGCCATTGGACTGTTTTCACACGTGCTTCATGACGACATCACGCGTTGCGTTCCCAAAGCGTCAATTTCTCGACGCAACGCGAGTTCCCTTGAAAGGGAACTGACGTCTATGCATGCCCTCTATACTCAAGAACTCAAGAACGCAAGAACAGAGGACACATGAAAGTACCCGGATGTGTTCTTGATATCGAGGATGCATCGAATGCAGACTTGAGAGAATCGAACCGTTAAAAACCCCAGAAGACGCTGCGGACAGTCGATGTACGGAAGCCTGCAAGCTTTAAAGTTCTCGTTCTCACTTATGAGATTCCCGCAACAAGCTCGCAAATACGTGACGGCTTGTGAAAGTAAACATTTTCTGTTTGTTTTGCTTAATTTTAATGAAGTGGTAACCTGAAGAAAGCCTGCAGTATTTTAACTGGCATATAAAAAAAATAATATACACGGTAAAATAAAAAGATATAAAATTGTATGAAAACAATGTCTATAATAATAATAAAGAAATCTTTTAATAGGTTATGACATTTGTTTGTGAAGTTATGTTGCATTTATTGTGCATTAGCCGCTATAATATGCTGGGATGGTCAGTTGAGCAACAAGATCGCAGCACATCGTTCTTTCAAGGTCGTGTGGCAAGACCTGACTCCGCACTCAAAAAAAATAACTCATTGGATGAACTCAATTTAATTGACGGCAGTTTTTCCATCCAGTAAATGTGTAAAACTCATAAAAGACAAATTTGTGCAATGAAACGTAATTGAGTTGGTCCAACATAATTATATCAAATACAGTTGAAATGAAAGACTCATTTATAAAAAAATATTTTTTTTTATGCTTGTCCAACTCAAATTAAAACATTTAGTTGGACACAAAACTTGGTTGAGATTTAAAAGTCATAAAAACAGGTATAAACAGGTATTATTTACTGTAAAACAACCACAATATTAAAAACAATGGAAATATACACTAGCCGTCAAAGTGGTCAATATGAGAAATAAACATTTGCTATTTAACAACTTAGAAATAAGGAATACAAACAATTCATCTTAAGGATGCAATAAACACGAGAAGTGCTAAAAAATACAAAGAAATAGTACAATAGTACAAACTAGAACAGAGAGGGATTTAATAGTAAAAGATACATTTTTTTTGTTTTTAAAGAGTCAGCAGGATGCCATTTAGTGTTCATGGAAGAGATGAGTTTTTATTTGTTTCTTGAATATTGTCAGGGATTCAGCTGTCCAGTTAGGGTTAGAGAGATTGCAGATGTTCGAAGAGTGTTGCAATAGTCCAGTATAGAGATTACAAGGGCCTGGATAAGAAGTTGTGTTGGATGCTCTGCTGGGAAGGGCCTTATCTTCCTGGTATAGTGCAGTGCAAACATAAATGACCAAGCTGTCTTTGTAATGTGGTCTCTGAATGTCAGCTGGTCATCAAAGATTACCACAAGATTTTTGGCGGATCAGGATGGAATTACTGTTGATGAGCCTAGCTGGATGGTGAAATTATGCTGAATCGTCAGAGCGGCTGGGAAGACGAAAAGTTCTGTCATTGCCAGATTGAGTTGCAGGTGATGTTCTTGTATCCATGCCGAGATGTCCACCAGGCAGTCCAAGATCCATGCAGGTACCATAAGATCATCAGCCTGAAATGAAAAGTAAAGCTGTGTGTCATCAACATAGCAATGGTAGGAGAATCCATGTACCATAATATAATAGTATACAGTACCAGTCAAAAGTTTGGACATGTTAATATTTTTAATGTTTTTGAAAGAAGTCACTTATGCTCATCCAGCCTGCATTTATTTAATCAAAACAGTTGTGCTGCTTAATATTTTTTTTATAACCTGTGATACTTTTATTCAGCAAGGATGTGTTAAATTGATAAAAAGTGATAAAGATTTATATTGTTAGAAAAGATTTCTATTTTAAATAAATGCTGTTCTTTATTCATTTTTAACGAATCCTGAAAAATGTATCACAGGTTCCAAAGAAATATTAAGCAGCACAACTGTTTCCAACATATTAGAATTTCTGAAGAATCATGTGACACTGAAGACTGGAGTAATGATGCTAAAAATTCTGCTTTGCATCACAGAAATAAAAATATATTTTAAAGTATATTAAAATAGAAAACCATTATTTTAAATTGTAATATTTCACAATATTACAGTTTTTTTTTCCTGTATGTTTGATTAAATAAATGCAGCCTTGATCAGCACAAGAGTCTTCTTTCAAAAACATTAAAAACAGTAACGTGTCCAAACCTTTGACGGGTACTGTATATGAATATATGGAGATGGGAGGGGTCCCAGCACTGACCATTCAGGTATCCCCGTGACTAGTGCTTGAAAGACCTATCTGTGATATTCACACCAGCAATGTACAGTTCCTGTGATGCCCAGAGATTAGAGCGTGGACAAAAGGGTCTGATGGCTAATGGTGTCAATTCAGTTGTGCCAGTCTGTGAAAAGCCGAAAGAAATAAAAAATAACATAGATATACAAGTACTGTGCAAAAGTGTTAGGCACGTTTGTATTTTAACAACCAAAAAAATGGTTTTAAGCCAGTTATTTATATCTTTTGCTGTTGTGTGTCAGTAGGAAAAGTTACATTTCCAAATATTCATTTTGCCATTTATTGTAATAATCCATTGAGATTTTTGTATGCACAAGGAGTCTGACAACAGCCGGTATGATCTGACCATAGACGTTGCTGCAGTTCTTCTGGATTTAGTCTGTCTCAGTTCTTTCGGTTTCTTCATGTAATCACAGACAGACTCAATGATGGCGAGATCAGATGTCACTGGATTATTACAATTAATGGAAAAATTTATGTTTGGAAAAGTAAACTGATATTTCCAACTGACACACTACAGAAAGAGATATATAATTGGCTTAAAACCTTTTTTGGGGTGAAAATACTGATGTGCCTAAGACTTTTGCACAGTATATGAATGTATAATCAGTCTAGTAATAGAAACATATAGCTCCCCATAACACATTGAAAATAAATAAATAAATACACAAGACTTCACATCAGAGACCCAGATCCATCATTTTAACAAAAAACAAATCTAGTTTGGGTTTGCGAGGTTATAAAATAAAGCCAAAGTGTGCAGCAGTGACTTTGATGAGCATAGTGACGCTCAAGCTGGAAATGGTGCTGGGACAATTTAGCATGAGGCATGCATCATTAGATTTGGAAATATTGCTAGCCATAAATTATTTTTTATCTCTTTGTTCCCTGGGAAACTTTAGTTCAACTGAGTAACGTATGTTAGTTCAATGAATGAAATCAAGCCAGTTAGCGAGAACTCAGATTCTGGAGTGTTACACTGGTCTTACTCACTGACAATGCTATTTTGCACATCGCGTGAGTCTGAATTTTAGCGAATGTGCGTCCGTATACAGTTGTTATAACAACTCACCTCGATTAATTATTTAACGCTGTATTTCACCCAAAATATTCACTCAGCATTAAGATATACACATTCCTTGGCATCGAGGTCGATTTTTAACCACAAAACAACTAGTACTTACCAGCAACGAAATCCAAAAGCAAGAGAATCAGCCGAAACGGTCCTTCCAGCAGCATGAGAAAATGGCGCCGGCGGTCACACTCTTGTCTGAGGCGAGCGTCTCTCGCACATGCGCAGAAGGAACTCCCATTTCCCAAATCTAACTAAATTTAGTTGGTCAAATTGAAATAAATTTCATAGATTAAACTATTTAAATATTTTATATTAGACATATTAAATATAAATACGTATTACTCCTAATTAGATATGTTTAAGTAAAGTGAATGAAATTTAAATGTGTCATATCTATGAAGGGCTTGAATCATTTTTTGAGCAAGTCCGTTCTCTGCGTTCTAGGAATTGAGAAACAGCCATAGTAGGTGTGATGTTTTGTTCCAGAATAATTCAGTATTTTTGAACAAATCGTGAGTAAATGATTCAATGATTCTTTTTTAAAGACTCGTGGCTGAAATCATAACCTCATAGTAGCATACTATTCTTGTTATTCCTGCCATAGAAAAATATGGTAAAAAATAATAAGCAAGAGTAGCATGCTATATAGGACAAATCCAGTAAATATAGTTACTGAATGAATCAGCGTTTCTGAGTAGCCTAAATGATTCAAATGAATCACAGTCACCTGTCGCCACCTCCTGGATTAATGATGTATCCTGCAGAAAATATCTTATTGAGTTATTGCTCATAGACTTTATTCAGGGTAGCAATATATTTAATTATTAAAATGAAATGAAAACAAGGCTGTGAGAGATAGAAGCCAACCCTCTACACTGTGAGTAAATCACTCATGCCACAAAATTTTTTATACACAAAAAAAAATTATTTAATTAGCGAATAGCTAGTAAATTGTATGATTACAGTCACCTGTAATTGAGTTAGAGCCAAAAAATAAGTTTAGCGCAGATATAGCCTAATTTCATTGCCTGCTAAGCTTCACGCACTGTTGCTATAGGCTGAGAGCGCCATCTGTTGCTTTTCTCTCACTTGCGCACTCACCGTGAGAGAAAGAGAGAGCACATGCAGGGCTCGTTGACAGACCTGTCACTGTCTCAAACAGACCAGTGGTGTTGTCATGAAAGTTTATAATTTGCACACGTTTTAAGCCTTGCCAATTTAAACAAGAAGATGTGAAAGATAACATGCACGCACTGTTTTGTGTGCATAAACTGTACATCCAAAGCATGCGCCCTGAAAACCGCGTCTGACAGCACGTGAATACTAAATTGAGCTCTTTTTCACGTCTTCTGCTTGAATGGACAATTTCACATAAAATTATGTCAAAATGCCATCTTGGCATGTATCCTAATAAAAATATAGTCAGTTTTGTCTTGAGTGAATGTAAACAGTTGAGAAAGAAAACACATGTGTAACAGTATCAATATACTGGATCAGTGCATTAGTTCTTAAAGTGACAGCAGCCTAATAAACCTGCTGTTGTCTGATTTTAATGTCAATCAAACAACAAAAGACTCACTACAAAAAAATCACTCAATGAGAGTGTATGAATAACTTTTGTAACTTTATATTTCATCTATATTTAATTTATAAAGTGAAGACTATGCAGTGTTATTTTACATTTGATTACTTTATTCAATTTCTGTACCTAATCTACCTAATCTGTATCTAACTACTGTTAATCTACCTGAAAAGCACTGTATATTTTATTTGCATCTTTGTTCTATTGTTTTGTTTGTTTTGTTTTTTTGTTTTTTTTTGTTTTTTTGTTTTGGGGGGGGGGGGGGGGGGTTGCTATTGCTTGTAGTTTGATTATTTGTTCTTATTTTATTACAGACTGCTTTCTTGACTTAAACTGTGTTTGAAATTTATATTTTATATTATGTTGAATTTTTTAATTTGCTTTGTTCTTGCATTCCATGTAAAAACTCTGGCGAGTAAAATAAAAAATTTACTAGCCAATGATGGTGACTCTAGCTTTAGTGTGTCCGTAGTGTTACAGTCACATGGACTTTCTGTTTGTGTTTTCATCTGTCACATGTTCCTTTGTTCTAGTTTCCCGCCACAATCTGTCACCATGGACACTATCTCATTCATGTCAGCTGTTCCTCGTTTGAGTTCAATCATCTGTGTATTTAAGTTCCTGTTTCTGTTGATCATGTTGTCGGGTATTGTTTGATTACGTTGGATGTTAGTGTGTGTTTCTTCAGTGTTCCTGTATGCTCTTTTGGATTCTCTAGTAAAGTTTGACTCTGGATATTACATTCCTCTTCGTGCGTGTGTCTACACACCTGACACTGTAACACGTAGAGGGTTGGAAGTATTGAAAAATCTGTGCTGTTTTAAATTGAATGACTGAGACATCTGAGCTTTGAAAGATAAATTACGGTTGCTCTGTGATTGGATTAGGACACTGCCCGGCTCATTTGGTAATGAAGGTAAATTAACCAAGACACTGTGCAGACCCCTGGATGCTTTGATCAAAATAGCACGGACATGTGTCTCGGAAGGGTCACATGCACACACTAATCTAATGACAGATATAATCTAATGAACTCCATTCATCTGTAACTGAAACAGTAAATACAATTTTACCCACCTTCTCTGTCAAGGCAGAAAAATACAGATGGCTAATTTGAACAAAATTCTAATATTAATTTAGTTGTGGGCTACATGATTATAAGCGAGCCTGGTCTTGGCACTCTTTAGTATATTAGTGAGATTCACATTTAATAAGTTACCGGTTCAAGGTCGTTGACTGGCTTGACTGGCTACAATGGCTTATGCAATAATTTTCCATTTCAAATTTTCTATTTTCAAATTTCCAAAACAGTTGTTGGTTATATCATGATCTAATCTAATTTTGTGACAGATAGCAAATATCATGGTGTTTTGCCATATTTATTTTCTTAAAGCAGGCCATGACATCAGCATAAATTAAGTGTGCACACTTTCTAAGAACACTACAATTGCTACAACTGACAGGATGTGACTGGAATTTAAGAAACACCTTGCACAATAGCATGTCTGAACTTCTTTATTGCACGTACAGTAACAGATTTGTACAGTAACGTACAGTTTGTTACAGTTTACTAGGGCTGATTAAAAATTTGAATCAAATTAATGAAACAATATGCAATTTGATTAGCCTAATTACGCAGTGTAATATGCATGCTGATTCAATGAATATTCCAGGTTTAATACAAGTTAAGCTCAGCTGACAGCATTTGTGGCATAATGTTGATTACCAAGAATTATTTTTTTGGTTCCTTCGTTTTCTTAAAAATAACAAACATTTATGTTATCATGAGGGACATACAATGGAAGTGAAGCACAATCAATTTAAAGGTACACTATGTAACGTTTGGCCCTCTAGCCAGGGGCGTAAATTTCATCTGACACTTGGGGGGGACAATAAACATAAAATTTCTCAATAGCAATTTTTGAAGGGGACACAAATAATACAGCCAAAATTTAATAGAATTTTACTTATAAAGGATATATGTAACATTACACAGAAGAAACCCTTACTACTATTATTAGTGTAGCATGGAGACTGTGCCATTATGCTCAATGTTTCTCTTTGGTTCAAAATAAAAAAAACTGACTAAATTGACCAAAATATTCTTCTTCAAAACCATTTATTTATTGCAATATTTTTGAAGTTGTTTACAACCAAGTCACCAAAATACGATGAATACACACTGAGCAAAATCCAGCACACAACAGTAAATCTATTAGCCGAATTACAGTTCACACATATGCTTATCACAATGTTAGTTGTAGTTGGTGTGGGTGTGCCACCCCTAGACACGCCACAGAGCCTGTCACTCTCACATATGAGATCAATCAATAACAAACCACAATCATCCAGTCAAATCCCCATGGACAAAATCAAGTCCCATCCTACATTTTTTCTTGTTCAAAAAGGCATTCCACTCATATAAATGTCACAATAGGGAAGAAAAGATATTGCAAGTTCCGTTTCATGCCAACTTTAATATGTGAAATTGACAGCTGTACAAATATCCAGATAACCTACCAAATAATATTAAATTAGACAGCTAGAGTTCTGATTTGGCACTGTGGCAATATGTAATCTTAATGAAATAAATATATTATTATATCCTTCTGAGACCACCCAAAAAAATTTTTGTATTTTTTTTTTTTTTTCTTTTTTTTTTTTACATCATTACTCTCTCAGTCACCAGTTGGAGTGCCCTAGATATTAGTCTCAGCCTCAGACGTCATGCCCACATACTGTTGGCTGATGGTCTGATGCATATGGCACACTTACGGAAACACTTCAGAATTTTTGAATCTGGTTGGTTGAATTACAGGATGTCCGGGAGACGTATGTGTTGCTACTTTAACGGTCTGCCTGGAAACAAATGCCGTGGCGCCAGACCCCCTCATGGAAGAAGAATGCCTTCGTGTTTACAGCTGTAACAGTGAGCGCTTACCAGGATCAACTGAACGCTGGATTTTCAAAAGTATGTGAAGTTTGCGGCTCCATTGTTGCAGTAAACTTGCACAATGTTCTTAAATGAATAATTTATTAGATGCACACCAGTCTGTTATTGTAGGGACGTCGACTTTACATTTTCACACCCCTAAACATGATGCGGAAACAAAACGAACTGTGATTGGTTGCATTACATTGGGCGGTCCTTGGCAAATGAAAGCTGCGATAGAGTCCAGACCTTCTGCCGCCAGTCTGAAGGTCTGGCTTCGCGAGACTACCTGGATATCCACCAGAGGGCACTCCACCCTAGTCCGTTGCCATCTTATCTTGAACTACATTTTCCAGAATCCTTTTGCCCAGATACTTTATCCCTGATTGTTCTCAGCTGTTTCTCATTATATTGTCAGTCCCTGTGTCACGATCACCAGTGAGAGTGCCCATCATTGCCACCAGAGGGCACTCCATCCTGGACAACACACATCATTTGGACTCCATTTCCCATCTACCCTCTTACCCTGGACTGATCACCCTGCACCTGCTACCCATTACATAAAAGACACTTGCACCCACACCTCCAGACGAAGTCTTGTTTAGCCTTGTCGAGCCTAGCCTGTGTTTTTGACCCTGGACTGTTTCCTTGTTTATGATCGACAGCTGCCAGCCTTGACCTTTGCCTGTTTTTGGACTACTCTTTGCCTTGCCTCTCCTGATCCTATTTGCTGGTGTTTGACCTCCTGCCTGTTTGACTACGCTCTCGTTTAATAAAGCTTGCATTTGGATCTACCACTCTGTCTTCTCGATTCCAACCGTTACACCCTGCCTATATAACCCTTATTAAGTCTCTCTTTGCAAAGTCATGTATGTGTCAGCACTGTATATGCCTGTGTTCCTGTACCTTGTTATTGTTTGGACTCCTGGGCTGGAGTAGGCTTTGGAGTAGGCTTTGTAGTGGACTCCTGGGCTGAAACAGGTTCTGGAGCAGACTCATGGGCTGAAGCAATTGTAATCGTTTAATTACAGCATTTGTTACAAAAAGGATATAATTACAGGTAAGACCATTAATGGCTCATCATTAGGCCAATGTTAACTTTTTTCATCTAAAACATTTGATTAAATATAGCAACCTACGCAACGCACGTACACTCTGCTTGTTACACACAGGGATGCGCAGCAGTACACAAACATTTTTAAATATTAAAAATAAAAGATTTCCTCTCTGGAAAAGCGTTCAGCCTTTCCCCTTGCAAAATCCACCATGGTGTGAGCGCAACTGGCTTTTAAAGGGAATGGGAGATGAGACTCTGACTGCTTTATTGCATGTCAAGCCCAAAACACACCCATGACTCATGAAGAGGTAGGCTACAACCCTCTTGGGACATTTTTCTGTCATTAAACTAGCAAAAGAGGATCATTAAAATAGGGCCAATTGTGTGTAAACATGGACCAAAATGGGTTTTCTCATTATGTACAATGTATCTTTGTCTCTAATTATATTCATGTGTTCTTTGTTCAACATTTAAAGAAAACAGAAGTAGCTATAATAATGAGAGTAATAACTTGGCAACATTTTTATAATATATCATATTGCATAGAACTATTGATAATTACTTCCCTATCCCCTTATTATGTCTCGCTATAATGAAATTTACTGGTGCATGTCTCATAACAGAAAGTCATATTCTGATCTGAAACCCCACTAAAGTTGTCTTGAGGTGTTAATTTATGACAATATGAAAATTAGTCAGATTTAAAAGATAATTACAAAATATTATCATATAAGTGCTGAATTTAGTCATTCAGTAGTCATTTTTAAAGACCAAGGAGAAGGAGTTACACCTCCAAACATTTAAGATCCCTGAAAAGCCCTGATTGTGTTCTTTACAGGACATCAACTTAAAGCTGTGGCTTATATGGTCTTAAAGCAGTTGCCTAAAATATAATGTCCTCTGCAGAGGAAAACTCCATTGCTGGCTCTCAGGGGGATAATATTACTCTTCAACTTAAGAAAAAATACAGTATTATGTAATGTAATAGGCCTACTACTTTTAGGTTAATTGACAAAAACCTGAACAGCAATAGAAAAAAACAAACAAACAAACAAAAAAAACATTCAGATTTTGTTGTTCCATAGATTCCATTTTTTCAAATTAGTTTTAATTTTGAGATTATTTTAAAGGTGAAAACTAAATGTTTATTTGCTTGTGCTCAGTAGTTCTCCATTAAACAAAAAGCCTTTAAAAGTTTTCTCTGTTTTGTCTGTGATCGCACAGTCCTATGAATGAAGCCACTGTGCAGTGCCTGGATGGACCATTGCCCGTCCCAAACCCCCCTCGAGTCACCCCACACATTATTCAGAGGGGCGGGACAGAGACACTAACTGAAGAAATCACCCGCTGCTACTCATACAGATGTTGACAGGGCTCGTGCAGTGCAACAGCATTTTCGCATTTCACTGTTTTTGAAAGAAGCTCACATTGTACCTTTACCATGGGGAAAGTTGAAGGTGGAATGAAATGTGTGAAATATCTCCTCTTCGTGTTCAACTTTATATTCTGGGTAAGTAATGCAGTAGTGTTGTATTTACATGCCATCATGTGTGGTATTTTAGTAGGCTATATTTTGCTATCTGGAGCCACTTTTGTGTACACTTTCAAGTCAAATATCCGTTCTCTGTGTTAGAGTGTTTACACACTTTGTGCAGGAATTTAAAGCTTGATTCGGGGGAAGGCTGAGAGTCACTGATCGTACGACTCAAATCAGATTTTCCACTGCGGAAAATCCGCCCCTTTTTCCTTCAGCATGTGTTTGTTTGGAGGGTAGCAGTCGGACACTGGCGCTCTGTAGTACTGGGTGTTTTGATTCATCCGACTTTGAATCTTTTGAATCTGTTCAATGAATAGACTTGTTCAATTTCGTTCACTGATAAGTTCCCTCTGCAGGTTACTACATTGTTATGCTAGTAGGTGGTGAGCAGTGAGCTTTGTTTACTATGAGTGAATCATTGAATCATTCATTCAGTTTCATTCATTCATTCTTTTTAATCAAAAATTGCAGTATTTATTACAAATGATTTATCCGTGCACATTATTATTATTATTTTAAATTCACGTGTCCCTGTAATCTTCAGGCAAAGTAACTTCCCCTGCCTCTTGCAGCAATTTCTCTTCTCTGATGACGGCTTGAGGGCGGGACAACCTGTCGCTCACATGAGATCAGCCAATAGCAAACCACAACCATCCAATCAATTCCCTCCCTACATTTGTTCTAGTTCGAGAAGCCATTTCTCTTGCATATATGTCACAATAGAGAAGAAAAGACTTTCTTTTTTTTATGTTGACTTTAATGCCCAGTGGGTCTATAGATCCTAGTTTATGAACGAGATTCGATTCATTTGTTCATGAGCAGGATCATTCAGTTAATTCAAGAACGATGCCTTATTCATTCAGTACATCCATGAACAATGGAATATTTATTTATTTACTTATTTATTCATTTATTCATTCAATTGTAAAACTATAATTTAATTATTATAAAATTATTAAACTAGACTTTAAAGTTAACATTGACAAGTCCCAGTTTGATCACCAAATACCTCGTTCAGACAAAGTGACTCGTTAAGTGAACGGTGTATTCGTTCGTTTGGCACAACCAATAAAATTTTCCTTCACAGACTCCACTTGAAATGCTATTTCATGCAAATAGCCAGTCTTTGATGGCAGTTCAGTCAAGCACTTTAAAAAGACGTGAACTGAGTAAATGCATGAGAATGGATTCTTCGTTTAAAAAAAATTTGAAACCACTGACTCATTCATGCTAGTTCTGCTTATATGGGCATTAACTACAGCATGGGAGCAACAGTTTAATGAAGGCCTGACTATTTTTCATTGAGTTGATACTTTTATCTAATTTACCATAAACGTTTCATACAGCAGAAGCAGACTCTCCTGATTCTTCTCAGAGGCACATGATAGTTAATGGTCAATCTTTTGTAGAGTTTTCTGGAGTGAATATACAACTTTAATTCTTTTTTAATTCAAATTAAGTTCTTTAATTTGTACGTGAATGTAACCATACACGAAAGTAAATTCTCAATGTGAGTGATTAGAATAATTACACTGAATAAAATATGAGAAAATCTGGGATGATACAATAATAAAATAAATAAATAAATAAATAAATAGAAAAAGAGGAATACAACAGCATTTATATTTTGGTGGTATTTTTTTTCTTTAAGCCCTGGTTCATTTCTTATCTGCATGCATGGACTTATCAAGGAATTTTAAAATTCCTTGATAAGTCCATAAAATTCCTTGATAAGTCCAAAATTTTATCACTAAAAGTAATAAAATCTTAAAATGTCACTGTCACAGTATTTCTATAATCACTTTCTATTTGTAAATTTGTTTAAGCTCAACTCAACTTTTAAAAAATATAAAAAAATATAAAAAAGGAAAAAAAAAAAAAAAAAAAACCTCCAGTAATCATGAACAACTGGTAAAGTCATTAAAATTCATTGGTCAAAAGGTTTGAGAGCTCTGTTTTTGGGTGCATCATACTGTTTGGTGTAACTTTTTTGACCTGCTAACATTAATTGACATACATGCAGTTTATGCACTATGCACTGTGCATAAACTGCCCACACAAACAGATTTTCAGCCATTTTAGCATCCGGTTTTGCCAATGATTTTTAAAACAAGTGACATTTTCCCTTTAGCTGCTGCTCTAGCACTTTAGACCTTCAGTTTGACACACACATTTATACTTAGCTGTCTAAATGAGGACATACTAAACATGCCATGTTTTTATAGAAAGCTAAATGTCTTCATGTTTAGTGCTTAATGCTAAATACTTAATGTGTTACTTGCTGTTTCTTTGGAATTAATTATGAAATGTACTTAATTATTTGTTTAAATTTAACAAAACATACAAAGAAACTGCAAGTAACACTGAATTAACCATGGACATTTGAAGTAGAAATATTAAAATGCACTGTGAAATTTACAGTATGATTTATAATTTAAAAACACTGTGTATTTAAGCATTCAAAAACTGATTTGGCAAATCTATATGATTATTTGTGGGAAACTGACAGCATGTTACAGATATTGTCAGTATATCTATATTTGTATATTCAGTGCTTATGAATGCCTAAATAAACAGTGTTTTTAAATCACAAATTATATAATTTTGTTGCTATAGATATTTTAATATTTCTAATTCAGTTTTTTTCAGTGCAGTTAGCAGTACTTCATTCCGAACATTCATTTATCTGAGCTTATCCAAACAGTTATCCCAAACATCCATACTTTAGGAAAGGAGCTCTTGTAGTACTCAGTGTAACTTTTTCCACTGCAATGTCGGTGCGTTCAAGTGCTCCTGGAAAGTTCATATTTACGAGTTGGGAAGTTGTGTTTACGACGTCAGGTACGCGTTCAAGTCACTTTTATCAGAGCAAGATAGTTTAACTACACATTAATACAGCAATATTTTTAAACTCTACTTAAATGAAGAACAAAGGTTTGTTTTGCTTTTTAATGTTTTTAATTAATTTATAAAGCCACTGTAAACTTTATCGTTACATATTATGTTGTTATATTACAATGCTATTATATTTTTGTGCAGGGAATTAGCTTGATAAAAAAAGCCTGACAATGTCACTGCTAAATATTGTGGTATTCTGCCACATTTCACACTGACACGCCCCCAACTCGTAAAGATTGGGGCTTAAAAAAATCCTGAGCTTCCCACTCGTATTTACGACTTTTTGGTGGTGTTTATGTGCTTTCAACTCGATCTTTTCAACATGACTTCAATGCACCATGTACATCAGTGTTGAGGGTGTTTCGAAAGACGCCTTGTGAAACAAATTCTTAGAAAAAAAAAAAAAACTGCTGTGAGGCCAAAATAAAGGGGTGGGGCCTGGTTTAGTTAGCTTAAAAGCGGTTGACCAATCACAACACACTGGTCCAGCCAACCAATCAGAGCACATTCTGCTTTTCAGAAGCAGAGGTGTCATAGAAATGGAAACTAAACAGAGTGTTACTGACAGCCTGAAAACAGAGGTGCTGCAACAATGTCAAATATGGGGAAAACAATGTGTTTTTTGAACATTCAAGTATGAAAACCTATTCAAGTAGAGCCCAAAAACAAAATCAAGACTTTGTAAAAGGGAATGTATAAGTATAAGAACTTATACATTTCTTACCCCTATAAGAACTGTTCACTGAAAGGTTCTTTGGGAAACCAAAAATGGCTCTTCTATGGCAACACTGTGAAAAATCTCTTGAGAACCTTTACTTTTAAAAGTGTAGTTTAATACAGTGAAATGTGGTTAAACAGAATTAAAGAATAGAAGTTTGAGAATACCAAGCCTGATTAAGAGGCCGACAGGGAAATAGGATAGAAAAGGGTTAGAGATTGTTGCGTGTGTGTGTGTGTGTGTGAGCGCTAAAGAGAGACAGTTGGTATGTCATGACCTAGTTAACCAGTGAACGCAAGAGTATTGTTAGTAAAATTATGCAAATGCACAACCTCTTGTTCAATAACTTCTTTTTAGAGATTTGTGTTAACTGTTGTTTAGAACAACAGTTATTTGATCAACATAAACATTTTATCAAACTGAAGTGCTAAAAACATTCATGGCCAGCTTTAATCCCCATAGTTCTGTTCTGAGAAGATCTTGGATTATCAATCCTGGATTAACAATCTCTGCTTCTCTTCAAAATGTAGCTGGAATGTTCTTGCCAATAAATTAAAGGATGAATTTGAGAAAAATCTCTGCATGGGAGCTCTGCTTTGTTCAGTTTGACACAAAAACCTAAATAGCCTCAGAACAGTCTTTTTTTTTTTTTTCCCCAGCTAAAACCTCTCGCTCACAACCTGGCAGCTCAGCCATGGAAAATGGGCACAGTTTGGACTAGACAGAATAGGACAAAGAGAGGAAATTGTAGAGGATAATGATCTCTGGCCCATTAAGAGCCACATTAATCTTGCAGATATTATCATTCATGTTGTCTGACTGACAGCATTTAGCATCCATTGGCCGTTTGTTTACAATAGCTTGTTCTCTCCTCATACGCCTCATAAATTATCCAGTGAAGATCATCTTCATTTAGGAAAGATCCGGAATCAATAAAAATGAAGATATATTGTCAATATCTGTGACATGCTGTCAGTTTCCAACAGAAAATAGTATATAGTTGTCAATCAGCTTATGAATGCTTAAATACACAAGCTAAGTTATATAATTTATAATTTAAAATCATTGTTTTGAACCTGAAATATTTCTATAATAGAAAAAAGAAAAAAAAAAAATTCATAATGTTTTGCATATTTATGAGTTCTAAAAAGGCATTTGTAATATATGTGAGCTGTAGAAATTTCCCTTGGGCTCAACTTTCAAATCAAACCAAATTCAGAAATATGGTGTTTGTACAAATGAAATATTAGCAAATGATTCCACTGGAAAATATGTGCCACCTTGCCTTGTGCTACAGTATGCCTACACTTTTTGGCCATAGGCAATCACGTGCTGATATAGAGCCATATCGCATGTGATATTGCATTTATACAACACTTTGATGGCTGTTTAAATAAATAAGAAAAAAACATCTTTTGTGAGGAACTACGTCCTTCCGCCACGGATTCAAGTCTCAAGTTGACAGTTTAACAGTTAAGCCCAAGCCTCCATTACTAAGGCCCTGTTTACATTTGTGCGTTTTCGTTTTAAAACAAAACTTTTGCTACGGTTATGCCTGTCGTTTAATGGAAATTTTGGAGAAAAGATTGGAGAATGGAGATCTTCAATCGAAAATGGAGATTTTTTTTCCAAAATGCTGCAGACACCGTTTTAGTTTGAAAACTCCAAGGTTGCGTTTCAGTGTAAATGGACCAAAACTGAGACTTTTGAAAACGAATATAAATAATAAATAAATAAATGTACAACACATACCTTTAATTAAGTATAAGTTCAAGTTATCTTACCCCACTGGGAAAGAAAAATAAACATAAAACAAACATATATTCTCTGTTTTAATCATTTAGTAAATCATACAGTATGTTTTACTGGAAACAAGACAGTTTTGTTTGTTTGGTTGTTGGTTGGTTTTAGTGTTGGCAGTACCCATAAATCCAAACAGAATTTGTCCTATTGTAGATGGTCTGTTGAGAGTGAATCATATTCCGCTGATGTGTGTTGAATCAGAGAGCCTGATTAATTATTAATAATGCTTTCAGATTGAACTGTACTGTCAGGGGCACAGCGAACAGGAAGACATAAATGATTCAGGTCAAAGTTGCAAACTGTCTCTAAAGAAAAATAAAGTGACACAGAGGAAAACAAACTATGATGCCCCTTACTGTGACAGCAATAATGTAGTTATTGAGCCTCAGATAAAAAGGAAACAGTGTATTATTTTTGGCTCTAGAGGTACATGAGTTATGATAATGCTGCTGTAACTGATGCTAACAGGACAGGAGTGGCTTTGTGGTGAACACCATTAGGCATTTTACTTAGTGTGTTGCTGTCTCTAGGCATTGCGTGTATGTGTGTGTATGTATATATATGTACATGTATATATGATTGTTTCTTTAAGTGTGGGCACTTATGTACTTTTCTTTTTCTTTAATGAAGGTCCTGGTAGCTTTTTAACATTCCTTCTTCTTGTATATTATCTTGTATTTTTGCTTCTTTTCAAATGCCCTTCATGTAATCTTTTTATATTGTTTTACCTTTGTCAGAGAACCAGACTTTCAAAAATGTTTCAGAATTTGAAAAACTGTACTTGCAAATAATATAATATTAATGGAATAAAAGCCCACTTGAGTGTATTAAAGAGACACTTACACTTTCATGATTATGTAACACACTTAAGTACACTTTTAAAAATGAGTGGTAATATCATGTAATAAGTATTACTTTACAATACATTTTAAATAATGTTTTGATACTCTTTTGTCGTACT
Organism: Elopichthys bambusa; assembly: GCA_037101425.1. Lineage (NCBI taxonomy): Eukaryota > Metazoa > Chordata > Actinopteri > Cypriniformes > Xenocyprididae > Elopichthys > Elopichthys bambusa. The sequence continues at coordinate 21,411,826 of CM074451.1, forward strand.
TTAAAGAAGTACACTTATTTTGATGTGTTGACTAAAACTTGTAAAGTACTTGATTATAATTTGAACTGTATTATTTGATATTGCATTAAAAAGTTATATAATTCATATATTATGTTTTGAGTGTACTAAATTACAAATTCATCATTACAAATATATTCAAATATGGCATATAAGTTTCAAAAGAAATGACTTAAGTTGGTCAGACAGTCCAGTTTGCTATGATTGGTCTACTGTGCTCTGATTGGTCAGATGGCCCAGTCTGTTGGGATTGGTCTGCTCTGCTCTGATTGGTCAGATGGTCCTAGTCTGTTGTGATTGGTCTTCTCAGGCTCTGATTGGTCAGATGGCCCAGTCTGTTGTGATTGGTCTACCCTTACAGCGTGTGTTAAAAATGAAACGGCTATTACCATATCTGGGGCACATTCAAGTTCAAACCGGTGTGCAACGTTTCCGGGTTGAACAACATTTTTCCTGGAAACGGTGTGCAATGGTGTGCAATGAGGTTTAAGATACGTTTTCTCTTGTTTGGTGGGTGTGTCAAAAATGTCAGCCCAATCAGCAGCAATATAAACCACGTATAACCATGTATATTAACTATGCGGTATTAAAGAGACCGCTCGCACAATGGTTCTAAGTAAAGTCGTTTACAAATGTGTCCGCTGCAGCTCGGTATACGCAACAATTGAAGATATTAGAAGACATGTTTGTCGTAAGAGTTTATAATAAAAATATAGCATATCAATTCTTCAAAAAGAACACAATGAACAGCATTCTTAGCTGCCATAGTTGCAACTCTTGCGTCATCAGAACAGGGTGTTCAATGCACAACCGTTTCCGTTTAAAAAACTTTTTGCACTTTTTGTTGGGGTTGAATTTCAGCTCCGGATCTTTCTCAGTAGTGAGACTTTTTTTTTTTTAATTTTAGAATTTCTACCAGAGAATGAATGTTGATGGCAAATGGTGGAAATGATGTGACAAATGTCACAGAATTACATACATTTTCTGATTAATGTATGTCCACTGCTTAACTTTGTTAGTGGACAAATTAATATACTTGCAAGTTTGTGGTTTAAGGGAGTTTAAAATCCACAGGGTCAGAAATGTCCATAGTTGCCGAAACACCCCTGTGCATGTGGGTGTGTGTCTCAGGCTGGCAGATACAAGGGGAAGGAAAATGAGTGAAAAACTGGGCATTGAGAGGTTTTGCTGAAACAGACTTCAGCTTGTGGTAATGTAAGGCCACAATTACACAAAGAAGCAACAGCAGGTGGTGGGGTACAGCATTGTGTATGTGTGTGTGTTTGTGTGTGGAGAGCGTCCCCTGATGTTCTCTGACCACACCCCTCATCAGTGAGACAATAGCGCACTCTCCCTTTCCACTGACACACCTCAATAGTATAACCCTCATGTCGTTATAGCCTAATTTGCCATAATAACTTTGCAAGAACCTAATTTCCCAAATTGGAAAATGTGCAGTTATTTTCTACCTGAACATGATGTACTTGATGTAAAGTTGTCAGGGTGATTTAGGGTCACACTTGTAGCTCAGTTTGAACCAAAAAAGAAAATTATACATTTAGTCCTGGTTCACTTAGCATTCACACTGTCATTTTTACCACCAAACCTAAAGATACAAAACAAACAAACAAACAAAAAAACAACAGCTTTTATGATGTATATTTTGCGACAGAACTTGCCAAACATCCAAAACAAAACTGTGTGCTGATGGTCTAAATACACTCGTTGTATGTGCGTACATATGATGGTAATTTTGACCAGCTCGCCATGTTGTCATTATCACGTGACATACCAGCATCAGTTGTGTCGCTTCAGTGCCACTCACAACTCCTCTCCCGTTGCCTCATGGGATAGTAAAGTGTCCATGTACACTTAGCAGGTCATCCAGGTTCTTTTTGCCTACTCTTTTATAAGTACTGTGAATTCGGACATACTACTTTTGTCACATACTGTTTGTATAATGAGATAATGAGATAGTTAATAGTATACATATTAGATAGTAATAGTATGTGTATTTGGCGTGCTGTCCGAGGAGAGCGCTCCAAGCTCGGTATTTGGCCCAAACCCAGAGTACCCCCACCCCCCTTTCTGGTTAGGAAATTAATCAGGTGAGTGTGAGGAGACAGGGTAGCGGAGGGATGCTGAAAACTGTTGAGAAACACGTGTATATGTATATATATATAATATTAGGTCTCCACTCATGCTGATTGGGTAGACATGCTGATTGCTGACTGCTGGTTAGAGTGATATGATGATTAGTTCGATCATTTGAATGTGTTCCTCCTGAACTTTGTTAATAAAACATCATATACTAGAGAGGTAACACACCCCAAGTCGTATTTAATAATATTTTTTAACTTGAATAAAACCAGTTTTACCAAATAAAGCACAGTGTTGGTTATCTGGCAAACATTTTTACTGTAATTTATTTATTTACTGTCATTTATGTGTTAAAGATAGCATTAGTAATTGGTCAATCAGGGTGTTCTAATACCAGTACAGAAGGTGGTTTATTGCACTACACTGAGATGGAAACTTCTCTGAGCTGACTGGATTCTGTTTTCCACCAGGAGATCTAATCAGCTTTTCCTGGGTTTGGGTTGACCAGTCCTTTCATTCTTTTTTCCCCCCCGTCTTTCTGTTTTTCTTGTTTCGTAATGTCTCAGTTTGAAATGTTCCACTTTCTTTTCCAACATATAATTGATGTTTTTGTGTTTGCTGTAGGTTCTTTATTAGAGAATATAGACACATGATCTTATGATCTCCAGTTGTGTTCATCTGGAACATGAAACATCAAAGAAACGTCTGGTAGTTTAATCATGGCCTGTGTTTTCTTTGCTACAAATGAAAACTCTATTTGTTGCAGAAATTATGGAAATTACATAAAAATGTGCTCAGAAATTGTTTTTAAAGACACCATAAAACTCCCAATAAACTTGAAAAAGACAAATCTTGTTTCCATACATGTAAAATAACCAAAATCAAAAGTGACCCAACAAACAATTTTAAGAGTGGAAACTGCATGGCCTAAAGCTGACTCACATTAGTATTCTGACAAAAAAAATCCCACTCATTTAAAACATATTTCTAGTATTTTAATTGTCTTTATGATTCTTTTGTTCGTTATTCTTGGATTATAATAGCATTTACATTTAAAGCAAAATCAATAGGTATTACTTGTTTCTTGGTTGTCACTTGGCAACTCAAAGTTTCAGCTCCCTCCACAGATTTTCTATAGGATTAAGGTCTGGGGACTGGCTAGGCCACTCCATGACCTTAATGTGCTTCTTTTTGAGCCACTCATTTGTTGCCTTGGTGGTATTTTGGGTCATTGTCATGCTGGAAGACCCATCCACGACCCTTCTTCTGGCAGAGGTAAGGAGGTTTTCATCCAGAATTTTATGGTACATGGCCCCGTCCATTGGCCCCTCAATGCAGTGAAGTCTTCCTGTACCCATGGCAGAGAAACAGCCCTAAAGCATAATGTTTCCACCTCCATGCTTGACTGTAGGGATGATGTTTTGGGGTCATAATCAGCATTTCTCTCCCTCCAAACACAGCCGAGTTGATGCCAAAGAGCTCAATTTTGGTCTCATGTGACCATAGCACTTTCTCCCGAACCTTCTCTAAATCATTAAGATGTTCAGACTGGCCTGTACATGTGCCTTCTTGAGCAGGGGGACCTTGCAGGCACTGCAGGATTTCAATCCATTGTGACGTAGTGTGTTACCAATGGTTTGCTCGGCGACTGTTGACCCAACTGCCTTGAAATCATTAACAAGCTCCTCCTGTGAAGTTCTGGGCTTATCCCTCACCTTTTTCATGACCATCCTTTCCTCATAAGGCAAGATTATGCATGAAGCGCCAGACAGGGGGCGGTTGATGGTTATTTTGTATTTCTTCCATTTCCGAATAATCGCACCAAAAGTTGTCTCTTCCAGCTTCTTGCTGATGGTCTTGTAGCCCATTCCAGCCTTGTTAAGGTCTAGAATTTTATCCCTGACATTCTTTAACAGCTCTTTGGTCTTGCCCATGGTGGTGGAGAGGTTGGAATGGAAGATACAGATTCTGTGGACTGGTTTCTTGTATACTCATAACAAGATGACATTAGGAGTACCTTCTTAAAGTGACAGGACTAATCGGTGTTCCACTTGGGCTCTGGGAGCAAGAATTCTTGCTGGTTGGTAGGGGACCAAATACTTACAGTATTTCACTCACTGAAATGCAAATCAATTTATAACATTTGTGTTTTTTTCTGGATTTTTTTTGTTGATATTCTGTCTTTATGTCGCCGCGACATCAACTTGGTCTCCAGTGCCAGTGACTCTCCTCAGTACCATCAGTCTTCTGTCTGCGCCATTGGATCCACCAGCTCAGTCTTCACACAGAAGTCGACAGCCTTGCCAGCAACATCTTGGATCCTCCCTCCATCGACTCTGTTGTGGGCTCTGGAAAGCTCTGGGTCTGTGCTATAGGATATTTAACATCTGTGCTGCCAGGGTTTCGTCGCTGTCCACCTGTCCCCAGTACTCCAGCACCGTGGCTCACCATCCCTTCACCTCATCCTGCCACTATCCCTTCAGTGCTGCTTTTTACCATCCCTTCGCCATCTCCTTGTCGCCCTCCCTCTGTTTATCTTCTGTTACGGCATGAGGCCGCGCCTTGCCGGAGGGGGCGTGATGTCACCATTATGTTCGGTTTCCTTTTTTAATGGACTTTCAGTTTGCATTCTTTAGTCACGTGTGTATCTTTGTTTGATTTCCTGCTCTGCATTTGTTACCATGGTCATGTCATTATGGTCAGCTGTGTTTGATTAATTAGTCTTGTTTGTGTTGCTAGTTCTCTGTTTGGTCTCGTTCACGTTATGGTGTGTTTGCCTGCCTGCCTGTTCTGGATTATCATTAAACTTTGCCTTGTGGAACTTTATTCATCTGCCTTTGTCTGTATTCTTCAAACAAACAGTGACAATAATAAAATACATTTAGTTAGGTTTATATTATATCATATTATTAGGTTTAGTTAGGAACTTGTTTGGTTTATACTTAAAATTAGTGAAAACTAATTATTTTATAATGAATAGATTTTAGGGAATATTATTGAAGTAGAGCACAGACACACTCGCTCATTGTTTTGTGTAGAGGAGTAACAGACAGTTGATCTTTTGTCCTACAGATAAACCCTAATGCCCTGAGGGGTGGGTGGGGGGGTCTCAGAGTGGGGCAGTGCACTGATGTCAGCCGGATAATGATGTTACACTGCAGTGGGGTTACTGAGTGTTTGAGGGGTTGCATATCCCAAAGGGGGTTGTGCTATATGACAGCTGGAGGACACAGGACATGGGTTAAGAAAGTGCTGCTTGTCTTGCATCATCCTTGTGGATTTTTTCTTTTTAAACAGATATGTAGTGTGATTTTGACTTATGATCACAGCTTTAGATAGTCTTTGCCATTCAGACCTGAGACATCTCAGAGGTGGTAATTTTACACAAAAGCCCATTTTAACATGTTTTACCCATTTATAAAGCCCAACAAATGGAGAAATGGCCTCGGTGGTGGCAGGAGTCCAAGAGCGTAAAACTGGGAGGGACAATTTAAATTTAATCAAACTCTACTCAAACGCATGGTCTTTTGAATGTGCTTAGACAGAGGAGTGTCTGCTTTCTTTGTCAGCAATAATTAGAGTTCATTTAAGAGTGATGGTGGCTGAATTCTACGGTCTGCTTTTCCTTTCATGGTTTGGCCTTCAGTCGTCATTTCTTACTAGATTTAAGACCTGAAGGATCCTGCCAGAGTGGAAAAATATCTGTGCCACTTCTCCATAACTTCAGGAAAAAAATAAGACAGAGAGTACAGAATTTTTTAGGCTTTAGATATAGGTCTGACAATGTTTTATTTATTTATTTATTGACAATTCATTTTGAGGATTTTAATTTTAGTTGGGCCGAAGTCATTTAGCACCAGGGGCGATTCTAGGCCCTAAAAATGTAATCACCTGAATGATTGGGCCAGTGGTGCTTCCTCCAGAAAGTTTTTGTCTTGTCAGTTTAAAGGGGACCTATAATGCCCCTTTTACAAGATGTAATATAAGTCTCTGGTGTCCCCAGAATGTGTCTATGAAGTTTCAGCTCAAAATCCCAACAGATCATTCATTATAGCTTGTCAAATCTGCCCGTATTTGGGTGTGAGCAAAAACATGCTGTTTTTGTGTGTCCCTTGCAAATGAGCTGCTGCTCCTGGCCCCCTTTCCAGAAGAGGGTGGAGCTTTAACAGCTCACTCTTCGGTTGCTCAACAACAACAAAGCTGGAGAATCTCACGCACCCAAAATGACGATTGTTAGTAACGGTGTTCAGCCTTACATTGTTCAAACCGGACACTGATGGAGAGATGGCATGGTAACAACACTCTACTACAACAGCTCTTCCTCTTCTCTAAAGTAGCCCAACATGGCCTCACCCCCACTGTTGCATGTTCTCGGGGGTGATGTCACTAACCCGGGAAGAAGCCCGCTGTAGTCCCTACCAGCCGTTTGTTGTAGTCCTTAAACAGAGAATTCTTTAAAAGCATTGAACTTTGAGCATCGTAACTTTGCAGTTGTTTATGCTTAAACAGCAACATTAACAATAACTAAAGTTAAAAAAAATTCAATCATAATCAACCACCCCTTTAAATTTAAGTGATTTTAAGCCATTCATGCACAAGACACTGCGAAAGAGAACTTGTGTGCTGCAATAGATAGATCGTATCTACACAAAGCCGCCTCTCGGACAGCACACGAGTACCGAATTGAGTTATCTTTCACGTCTTCTTTAGCAAATACGTTAGAAATTATGTCAAAATGAAAATCCATGTAATCACAAATCCACTAAAACAGTTTTAAAGGGGTGGTTTATTATGATTTCACTTTTTTAACTTTAGTCAGTGTGTAATGTTGCTGTTTGAGCATAAACAACATCTGCAAAGTTAGGATGCTCAAAGTTCAAAGCAAAGTGAGATATTTTCTTTTAAAGAATTCTCTGTTTAAGGACTACAATAAACGGCTGGTAGGGACTGCAATGAGCTTCTTCCCGGGTTGGTGACATCACTAACCTTAAAATTTACATAAACCCTGCCCCCGAGAACACGCAACAAAGGGGGTGAGGCCATGTTATTGCAATACAGTACGTAACACAAATGCAATAGCATGTCGTAAAAGAAAGATAACAACATGGATATAAGTTATAACCGTAATTAAACTAAACTATACCTGTTCTTTCTTCATGCAGCATATATTCTCTGGCTCTCTTACAACACAAGCGATTTATAGATTATCATGACAGAATATGCTAAGCAGTGACTTTAAAGAGAACCCCTGGTGTTAAGACTTGTATGGCTTTATATAATGTAAATGATGTCTCTTACTGAAATATGTAGTAGAAAACCCATGAAAGATTTACGTTATTTAACCCTTGTGCGGTCTTCGTTTGGGGTGTACACTCAGGGTCTTTTCGGGCAACAAAATGTAATTTTGTAACAAAATATTTGGTTTTTTTTTTTTTGGTTTTTTTTTAAACAAATGTAATTTTACTGTTTATTAATGTTTTTACTCCATTTGTGCAGTTTTTGGAGGAACTGCACAATATATTTTTTTTTTTTTGGAGGAAAAAAAAAAAACCTTACCCTTATTACATCCTACTACAATTACACAACATCAGCACATTCACAATACTCTTGGTTTACGATTAAGTGTCTTATTCAGCTCAAGGATCGCCTGATGCACAGACGAGTGTTTCAGTTTTACTTCGTTGAATCTTGGAATTCTGTACCTCCGATTTGATGGTAATAATTCAAACTCATTATGCAGGACATGATTAAGATCAAAAACTATATTATTAGCCAGTCTTAAAAAATTATTATAATAAGTTGATATAGCTTCTCTAGAGGCTGGCCAACAATCCTTGAGCAGATTTTTAATTGATTAAACAACTTTGTTTTTAGCGTAACAGACTCTTATACCAAATAGAGTTGCAATATTGCAGTACACTCATTATCACAGACATAAAGAATAACAGAAGAATCTGTTATTCTCTGCTTTGTTCTTTTACAGAGAGCATCAATATGATTAGTTTTTCAATATTGTTACATTATGATAAAACCCCACTTAGAAAATGGGCAAAATTCGTTATTGAAAAATTAATTAAAATTCATTCAACATTATTGAAAAACTTTTTTTTTTTTTTCAGTACAAAAAAATGCTAAACTTTGACAAAAAGTAATTTTTATTGTCATAATTGTGATTTCATAATATGTTTATATAAATCCATCTGAAAAATACTTGTGAAAAGATGTCTTTTAGTTTGTCAAATAGCACATAGCAAATAGTGGAGCTCTGCAGCCGTCTACTGGTAAAAAGATTTTTACTTTTAAAACGGCATTTTCCAAAGGATGGGCAAAAATCTTACACTAAACCATGTCAAATTATCCATGTTATCCCCATGAATTAAAGTTAGAAATGTGGGCCTTTTATAAAGTGAATTTTACATAAAAAGCTGTTTTTGTATAAAAACCTATTCAACAATTTTTTTTTTATTTATGTAAATTTAAAAGATATGATAAATCCTCCAAAAACTGCACAAATATGAAGTAAAAACATTAATAAACAGAGTAAAATACATTTGTTTGTAAAAAAAAAAAAAAAAAAAAAATTATTTTGTTACAAAATTACATTTTGTTGCCTGGGGTCTCTGGAGACCACAAAGACCACACTAACATAAAAACAAGATATCACTCTCTTGAGTGATATCTTTTATATATATATATATATATATATATATATATATATATATATATTTGTAGATCTAGAAAGTGTTAACCACTGTACAAAGTTTCATTGCATTTGGACAACGAGAACATTTTTTTATTTATTTTAGCAAACGTCGTTTGGGGTCTAAAAAGACCCCAAAGGCCCTATAAGGGTTGAAAAAATCCATGACCGATTTGGACACTGTGGTGCACAGTGCGTTCTATGTCGATGACGTCAAATGGTTGCACTCACTGAGCTACCGACACTGTCCTATTGCTATTTTTACCGCAACACAACTCTGAATATAATATGCGATGCCACATTGTGCAGCTTTTGGTTGTAATTTTCAGTCAATGAGCCACAAGAGAAGCGATGTAAGTCTTTACTGATTTACTAGCGATAAGCGGAGAAAAGAATGGTAAGTATCCCTTTAAGATAGTTAACTCCACATCAGCTACATAAATTCAACTAACCATTCAGAAATGGCATGTTGCATTCTACATGTTGTCACTTTTTATTGAGTCTCTCCATCATTGCCCGACTCCGTTTTGAACATAAAAGGCTGAACAGTTTCTAACATTTTCAGTGAGTCTGCCTGAAGTAATCGGCACTGCTAACAAGAGCTCCTGAAACTCCGCCCTCTTCTTGAGAGCAGCCGCTCATTTGGGGATATCATAAAGGGACAGTGAGCTTTTTTGCTCACCCTCAAAAAGTGACAAATTTAACATACTATAAAAAAATGATCTGTGGGGTATTTTGAGCTAAAACTTTACATACACATTCTGGGGACATCAGAGGCTTATTTTACTTCTTGTAAAAGTTGCTTTATATGACCCCTTTAAGTTAACGTAAACAGTTAAGAAAATATCAGATGTGTGTCAATATAAGGTGACATCATTAGGTGTTAAAGTGATAGCAGAATCATACACCTTCAGTTATAATAATATTAATCAAACAACAAAAGAAAAAGATAATCACTCACTGCTCTTAACTAAATAACTTCTGTAGCTTTAATAGTTTTTAAAACTATTCATTTTTATCTGTGTTCTCTTGTATTTATTTGTGCTATTGCTTGAATTTTTTTCATTCTTTCTTATTTTATTGTTGACTGTGTACTTGTCTTTAATGTTTGAACTTTATATTAGTTAGTCTAGTATGAGTTTTTGCTGTGATCATAAATTGGAATCGAGAATTGTGAAATTTCACTGTTATCTAAAATGTTGGTATCGTAAGGTTACATAGGTCAAAAACAATGAAAGCAATAACTTTATTTATTTAGGCAAGGCCTAAATGGTATCATTATATCTTTTAAGAAATTTGACATTGACTTAAGTACCAATTTAAGTACCAGTTGGCTACTTATATAGTAGTGTCGATTTAAAGATGCACCACTTAGCCAATGGTCTCTTGCTACAGATTCTCACTGAGGGCTACATATTTATAAAATCCAAGAGCTGACCCTGTTTAGGGCATATCGATATATAACATGTTGCTCAGTAATTTTATTTGATGATTGATTCTTCAAAAATGTCTCTTTGTTCCATGAACAAAATTGCAGCTTTGGATTTGAAGCGACATCTTCTAAAGATCTTTTGGTCTTGTTCTTGCAGCTGATTGGCTCGCTGGTTCTGGCTGTGGGACTCTGGCTGAGACTAGATCCAAATACTGTGTCACTTTTAGGAGAAGACGGACCTGAGACCTTCTTTATCGGTAAGCAGTCAGTTGATAATATTTCATGACTACTTCTCCATGGCCATACAAATATCCAGATGTCTCCTTACAAAGAGCAATGTCCAGTTCTCCAAACAAATACCTGTGAAAATACTGATTGAGTTCTATCCCTTATTTAAATATACAGTGGACCTGAGACCACATTGAAATTATGTGATTCAAAACCTGCACTTAAGGGGAAAAAAAGTTATTAAAAAAATTTTATGTTAGAAGATGTTGACAAAATTAATGAAATTATAATATTCAAATAATAATTATAATTAATTAATATAAAACATCATAATTATAGTGTATATACAATTCTGCAAAGTATTTTAAAAAAGTATTTTATTTAGTTGTTTAAGAGTTTTGGACCCCACTGTGGCTCCTAAAACAAATAAATGTATGACAGACAGAGCTAGTGTTTATTGGTACTGGATGGAAACAACTGAGGCCGCTCAGGGTGGTAAAGTTTCCACAATCTTCTGCCCAGCCCATTTGAGACACAGTAAGTTCTTGTACATTTCAGAGGTTGGGTGGTTCTGAAAACAGGAAGTGACATTTCAAATTGTGCATACATAGAGGAAACCACAAGACTTCAAGTTTGCTATAGCAGCAGTTCAACCTGGGAGGAGAGCGCGAAAGAGAGAGTTCATGCAATGCTATATCTAGATGCAGAGGAGGGCACTACTTCCATGAAAATATACTTACCCTCCAACAGCCTCCTCCAGCTTGGTCAGTGACATCACCCTCATTTGTGGATTTTAGTACTTAAAGCTGTGAAGAGAAGCCAATGTGAAAGAGCGTGACTCAAAGTCTCCACAATATTCCAGTGACAAAGTCACATAATCATTTTTCATCAGCTCAGATGAAGAATTGCAACCTGCACAGTCAGAAAACTGCATGCTCATTTTAAGGCATCACACACACTTTTTGTCACATTAAGATAAAAATACAACCCACATAGAATTACATTTATAGACTCACTAAATATATATAAAGGCTTAATATACATATATATATATATATATATATATATATATATATATATATATATATACATATATATGGTAGCACTTTATTTTACAGTCCTGTTACATGTACTTATTACAGTAATTACAATAACTGGGTAATAGCTAGGTACTAACCCTGAACCTACACCTAAACCTAAATATATAGTTTTAACTCAGACATTTTCAAATACCACATTTGATTTTAGAGTGCAGTGGAGGTGAAGAATATTAGTGTCATGGCAAGGAGAGGAGAGAAGCGATGCAGATCTAAATATAGCACTTTATATTTATTAACAAAAATAACAACCATTAACTAGAATGGGTAAACAGGAGAAGGAGAATGCAGCAGCTTTACATGCAAAATGTAAAGGCAATCCTCCTTATTTTGCAATGCGTAAGTTAGCTATTTTCTGTGAGTGCGCAAGACTTCATTAGTTGCTAAAGGGAAATAACTAAGAATAACAAAGTGCACTAAATGGTAAAACTATTTGCACTACAAACCAGTGTGTTTATAATTACAACAATACATTAAAATAAAATGGTAATAAATAACAGTTTGATATTGCAATCAGCATAAAAAACATAAAATAATTGGCAGCGGATGACACCGGAAGCCAGACGCATTCAATTTACAAATGGCAGCGCCCACTCTAACGTGAAAAATATGGTGGATACTGAGCTGAAAACAGCTATGTTATGAAGCGACATGAATACTTATGCACGCAAAAACAAAACAAAAATAATAACTTTATTCAACTATTTGAACTGTTGTTCACTGTTGACGTAGTGAACGCAGTTCAGTGCTTCCGTGTTCATTATTGGCCGGAGTTCGGACGTAGAAGACGGACGCGCTACACTGCATTCACTACATCGACTGTATATGACAACAGTTCAAATAGTTGAATAAAGTTGTTATTTTTGCACAGAAAGTATTCTCGTTGCTTCGTAACATTAAGGTTCAACCACTGTAGTCATCTAGCAGCAGGGGTTAACTGGACCATGCTAACCTGCCAAACCTTAATCGCTTGGAATAAACCATGTGACAATGCCGACAGTGACCAGTTCAGACTTAGTCCTCTCTGTTCTCACACACACACACACATTTTACATGACTTTTAGATTATAGAGTCAGCAATGACGAAGTCTTCTCCACAGCTACTGTGGCAACAGTGTAAATATTACCAGCATGTGACAAGATTGTTTTTAGTCAAAGAAGAAATTAAAGGTTGTGTTCACACTTTCTGTCATACTTTTTTTCAGTTTAATCTGTAATTTGCTCTCCTTTTGTTTCCTTGAGCTACTGGTGAGAGGCTTTTGAGCTTGATTAAGTAACACTCTCAGCTCAGAGGAAGTATATGTAAATGTTTGTTGTTTTTTTTGTTTTTTTTCCTTCCTTGTGTGGTTCTATATTTACATTTACAATGTTACCTTTCTTTAGCACCACATCAGCATATTAGAATGATTTCTGAAAGATCATGTGACACTGAAGACTGGAGTAATGATGCTGAAATCAGCTTTGATCACAGGAATAAATTACATTTTAAAATATATTCAAATAGAAAACAGTATTTTAAATTGAAGTTAGATTTCACAATATTACTGTTTTGCTGTATGCTTGATTAAATAAATGCAGCCTTGGTGAACATAAGACTTCCATAAAAAAATATTTGTAAATCTTGAAACCCTAAACTTTTGAAACATTTAAAACCCTGACCTGAATGTTTGAGGATTATAATTACACACACACACACACACACACACACACACACACACACACACACACTCACTCACTCACTCTCTCTCTCTCAAGAGAGTTTAGATCTCATTTCCAGACTTCCCACCTATCCCAGGTCTCCTGTGGCATAATTACAACAGCTCAGGAAGAACTCCTCATGAACTAAAGAGCTTATGTCTCTAGATTATTCATGCACCCCTTTCCCTCTTTCTGTTTTGCTCTAATGAGGATAATGAGTTGATGGAAGAGGCTGGAGTGAAAGCTAATGACATCATCTTTAAATGTTGTGTGCGGTCTTGCTGTTCTCAAAAACATGCTGTTATCTCACAAAAACACTCACATAATGCTTGTGCTTCCCTCTGCTGGTGGTCGTTTATATTACATTCTGCTAAAACTAATTGTCAAGACAGAGGTTTAATACCTGGAGAAAGTTATTCTTTAGCGTTCACATCAGTGGTAGTTGCTCGGCTGGAAGTTCACGATTTGAAAAATGCATTATTTAATTGTGACAATTAAAAGCCAAAATTATTAGTGTTATATATATATATATATATATATATATATATATATATATATATATTTTACTGTTGTTATTTTTAATAGTTAGCTAATAGTTGGTTATATATTATATATTATATACTATCAGTAATAAACTGCACTGTAAAATAAGAAAAGAATATCTCATAATAAGTACAGTATATTCATTATTTTACTTTAATTTCTTCACTTAAACCCTCAAGCTTTTATAGTATATCGGATTTTGCATATCAGAAATTGCAGAGAGAACTTTTAGTTACTGTGACAACAGGTTTACAAACGCTTTCAACAGATTTCTGCAGAACTGGATTTTGTAAATCAAAATTCAAAACATCCATCATCTCTTTATGCGTTCAATAAATATTTTTTAAAAAAAAATTAAAATAAATATTGTTTTTAGTTACAAATAACAGTAATCCATGTTACAAATTATACAATATGCCTTTTTATTTCTCAAAAAATATTAACAACAGTTGGTACCGAAAAAACAAAATTGTTTGGTATGTTACATCTGGGTGTGGTCATTGTATTAACTGTTACGTGATATGTTGACTGTTGCTTTATTCTTGTGTCCTGCACAGGGGTTTATATCCTCATTGCGGCCGGGGGTCTGGTGATGCTGGTGGGCTTCTTCGGCTGCTGTGGTGCCGTGAGGGAGTCTCAGTGCCTGCTGGGATTGGTGAGAGAGATAGTGCTCATTCTTCTGTTTTGGGTTTAACAAAACAATTTCTCAAATCAAATGCTCAGTGAGAAGCTGACAGTAAGCTTACAAGGTTGTCAACTTCTTGATAATCTTGATAATATCGTAGTGTACTCATTTTTTTAATTTTTCAAACAGGAGGGAATGTTTTAGATTGAGACAAATCAATTAATACCACAAAACATGTCATAATTCATCAAGTACATTGCTATCATACTGATGCTTGATTTTTTTTTTTTTTTTTAAACATTTCAATTCGAGAAAAGAATAAAAAGAATAAACAACTAGAATCTTTATTTAATAAAACATGGAATATAAAGTAGAAGTAACCCAGGTGCTGTGTCTCTCTTGCATGGCAGTTTTTCGCCTGTCTTCTGGTCATCTTTGGAGCAGAAGTTGCAGCAGGAGTGTTTGGGTTCCTCAACAAAGATAAGGTACTACTAAACTGGAAATGATGTGAGGCTTGTTGATTCAGAGTTCATTTGGAATGATATTAGTGTGATCTTTCCAACACATTGTTATTAATTCGTCATTTAGATCATTGAGGAAATAAAACAATTCTATGACGAATCAGCAGGAAACAACAACAATAATACAACTGTCCAGTCCTACCACATGATTGTGAGTTTATACTTTTATTACATTTTTTGTGTCTCTCTGTTGATTTATTCAGGAAGAATAAATATAGTGTAAATATAAGTATAAATTGCCCAATAGAGATAACGTCTTGGAGTTACATATGTAAACCGAACGAATGAGATGCTGCATCAGATGCTGTGGCTATGGGAATGCCTCTGTTGTGTGCCGGTGTCTGAAGCACATGTAAAAACACGGCAAACATTTTCCAAGGCAGTCATGTGATGTCACTCAGCGCACCGGCATGACTATGAAGACATGTCTGTGATAGACGTCGTCAACTTAGATTTGTCAGAAGATGCACAGGCATGCCTGAAGTATGGCAACGCGACGCAGCATCTCGTTCCCTTCACAGGGAACCGGGTTACATACATAACCCCAAAGCGTTCCCTTTCGAGGGAACTCGATGCTGTGTCACTATGGGAATGTTAATACCTGCTGCGCAGTACTGAAAAATGCCTGCACTCAAGCATACAGCAACCCAGGGATTTAAGTCCAGGATTGACTTTCCCAGTTGCCAAGGCCCTTATTGAGTGACCATCTGTAAGAGATTTAGTGTAGCTCAATGTCAGGAGTATGTTAGTTTTATTGTCTTGTAGTTTGGTTTTGTCCCTATTTTCCTGTTCCTAGTCATTGATAATTTCTATGGATATTAACTGAGGTTCACACCTATTCGCTGTTGTGTTAATTAACTTCCTTTGCGTATTTAAGCCTTGAGTTTTCCTTAGTTCCTTGTCTAGTGTTAACGTTATATTTAAGCGCGTAGTGCTTTGTTTTCCCTGGTGTTTATTAAAAGTTAGTCTGATCGTCTTCTTGAGTTTTTCTTGGATTATCTACTGCAGCTCACTGTAGCAGAACACTAGACCTAGATTTGTGAGAATAACATAAAACATGAAATAACATGGATTTACATACAGTATGCCTACTCTTGTTGGAGCAAGGAGATCGCTCCCTCGAGGACCACATGAGGGACTTTTTAGATCTGGCGTCTCTCACCCACTATCTGGACTGCTCACTGCTCACTCGAGTGGTCCAACGCATGCCTGCCTGTGAATGGTCCTTGGGGAAATTTTGCTGCTTTTATGCAGTGGGTGCTGGCAAATAAGGGATCCCTCTTTACCATCAGCATCACGGACAAGACCAACGCCTGCCCCACTCTGGATCCGGAGCCCCCCAAGGATAGGATGCCCACCACAGACACAGAGCCCAACGCCTGAGCTAATCATCACCCCAGAGCCTGACGGAAAGTCCAGGTGCGTGAGCCAGCAACATCATCCATTCCAGTGGTTGTCCTCGTGGAGTACGTGGGGATGGATTGGAGCCTCACCCATACTCCCGCCACTGAGAATGAGCTGTGCCTGACCTCTGTACTATGCAAGGAAGTAGAAGAGGTTATTCCCAAAAGCCTCCCACCTGGGACCGAGGTGACCGTCTTTCTCCAGTCTTCTTTTTTTATTGGAAGAGTTGTCCTTCTTGTACCGCTAATTGAAAGGGAAGCGCATTGCTCGCTTCTACCTTTGATTGCGTAAATCAGAAGGAGCCACAGAGAGAGTGCCTTGCCCACCAGCTGCAACATGGTCTGACACAGCTTGGATGGCAAAACGGAGCATTCAGTGAAGATGCCGCACCAGGGAAGAGGTAGCTTCCAAATGCCTCTTCTACCTGGGGCATCCTCACATATCCGTGCTCGCATAGCTCATTACACGTTTGAATAATTCGATGGTGAACTAGTTACTACACAAGACAAATACTGTTTCTCTCATGATCTCAACAACTCATTGTGGACATCAGGGAGAACCGGAAGGCTTGCATGGGGGAGAATGTTGATGACATGGCAGGAATTGTTCATCTAGTCTGCCCTGAACAACCTCTTGCTTCTCCACCGACCAGTGTAAACAGAGTATAGCCGAGGCATGGGTCATAACTTCTACCAACTCCTCAAACCTGGGGCTATGGGAAAGGCGGTAGATGCAACATTAGATCTGGCCAACATCATGCTCTCAACCGGAACAGAAGAGGCTGCAGTGCAGCCTTCTGGATCAAATTTGAGAGCCTCAGAGTTAACTGAGGAAATCTGAGAAAGAGAAGAACCTATCAAATACCTTCGCAACCTCCATCTGTGATCCACACAATCTTCACACTGCCTTGGCAGATGCAGGACCCTAATTGTGAGGCACAGTTGCCTGACTTCCATCCCCCGTAAAAAGAGCCAGACAGGAGAGGAGCTTCTTTACTGTGAAACGATCACAGTGAACACACCCAGCTCCCTCAAGAGCTTACCACATGTGCTCCTAAACAAAACACACATAGATTGTGTGCATGGTTTTCTCTTCCTAACACTTCCTAAATGTATGTTTGCTTGCTTCCATCTTATAATCGTTGACAGAAAGACAACAACAAATAAGAATCACAAGACACAGAACCCTTCCTGAAGTCAAAAAAGCTGATGACGTGTATTTATAGTCATGCTGGCCAATGATTGGCATATTTTTACATGTACTTGAGACACCGGTGCACACCAAAGGCATTCCCATAACATCAGCATCGAGATTCCTCAAAAGGGAACCAATATTTACTGAATGCAACACTTATTTAGAAATGTCATATGCTTGTTTAGAGTCATAAGTTGAAATTTAAATCACTGCTATTTTTGTATTATTATTATATACAGTATTAATATTTTGAATTAGTATTTCATCTAATATTTATTTTTCAACTTTATTTCAATTATCGGTTCTAGTTTTAGTACACACTAACAACACTTATATACTAAATATAATGGTTGTATATTTGTCTAACAAGATTGAATTTGTAACGCTTCACATCTACAGTTGAACTGCTGTGGCTCACCTTCAACAAAGCCCACTTTGTGTCAAGACATCAGTTCAAACAAGGTGAGGATATCTTCTCCTAAATTAATTGTTATTTATGCAATAAGTAGAAAAATTTGTTTGATAAATACCAGTATGTTTAGAATTTAAAATTGTAAACACTTCAGTTCGTGTGATGCCTGTTCAACATGCATTGAAACTGAATTGTGTAGAACAGTGGTTCCCAAACGGGGGGCATGGAGTAATATAAAGGGGGGCTCAGCAAGGCTAAGGGATAGTTTACAGTCCGCAGGGACGTATTATGACCTTGTGTATGGGTTTATAGATGCAGCGTGTCACGCAGACCGCCCCACCCCTCTGCAGCTTTTCTGGGCCGCCCCTTTGGTTTAGTGCTCTGGGCATTAATCTGTCCCTGACAGTCAGCAGATTGTTATACAAAAGAAACCTCTTCAGGATGATACAAGACCCCACTGCGAAATGATCCCACTTATTATGCGGCTACTTGCCACATAGTAAATATTTGAACACAAAACATATTTTTTTATTTCAAGATGTCTCGCAGTACCCGCTTGAGCGGTGTGTTATCAGTTGTAGTGGTTGTTGTCGACAACAATAACAGACCGCTAAATTGAGTATCGCAGGGAGAGAGCCATGTAAAAATATAAATGGTTCTGCACTAAGCATGGACAAGTTTGTGAAAGGACAGCCAGTGCCAGGTAAACGTAAATCAGACAATAAATCTACTTCTACTACGACGTGTCTACACAAGACACAAGCTATGCGACAAATAGAACAAAGCAAATAGAACCCATTATAATCAGTGATGCTGTCTACACTGGATGTGGCATGGCATGGCATGACACGACAAAAGCAAGTAGAACCCCTTAAAATCAGTGAGTCTGTCTACATTGTATGCGGCATGATCCCTGACAGTAAACTGATGCCCTGTTCTATTTCTGACTTACTCCAGCGCTCTGGCACTTGAAAATAATATATTCACAAAAGGGGGGGCCTGGCAGAAAAAGTTTGGAAACCACTGGTGTAGAAGGATGTGGTATTAAGATACATATTATCTGTTTCACTGTCTGCAGACATGTCACGTGGCCATTGAAGAGTTTTTCAACAGTAAGCTCTTCATCGTGGGTTATGTTGGAATTGGAATCGCAGGAGTCATGGTAAATTCCAATATGTCAATAAATGTAGTCAATTTTTATTTCCATCTTCAGCCAGTATATATGTACAGTATATATATTAGGGGTGTCAATTTAATGTGTTAATTTAATTAATTATTTATGTAAAAATAACACATAAAATGATTTAACGCAGCGTAGGTCATCTTACATTTCATACAGTTGATTGGTGACGAACATGATGCAGGGCAACAACTCACTGCGTGATGTAGCCTATAGAATGCAGTTAGAATGCCCCTAAAATTCAAGATGTCAGGGCAACAATGCCCCTGTATGAGTTTTTGTCTCATATTTATATCATATGACATTGTTAATAAATATCACACAAGTGCTGTTTTTGTCCCGAATAGCACGAGTGCAAATGTGATACTGTCACACATATTACGTTTTGTTTGTTTCTTTTTCATGGATTTTTAGTTTGTATTCATCAGTCACATGTGTTCTTTATCTTGGTTTACCGCCACTCATCTGTTTCCATGGACACTAACCATTTATCTCAGCTGCTCATCATTTAATTTGTCACCACTAAGTATTTAAGTTCCTTCCTGTTCACTCTTAGTTGTCGGTAGGGCGGTAGTCAAGTCCACCTTTGTCGAGTCCAAGTCAAGTCCAAGTCCAAAAGGTTCAAGTCCAAGTCAAGACCAAGTCCAAAGAGGTTCAAGTCCAAAGAGGTTCAAGTCCAAGTCAAGTCCAACTCCAAAAGGTTCGAATCCAAGTCAAGTTCGAGTCCAAATGAGAAAGTCAAGACAGGGACAGAAAAAAAAAGAATCCTCTTCAAGACCACGTACATAGCTATTAATAATTTATGTGATGCGAGAGACAGCATATCTTCTATTCTAAGATAATCATTTTGCAATATTAGTTGTAATGATCAAAAAGTAGCAACAGTAGCATGTGCAGAGTAGCAACATTGTAGGATCCAATAAGCCCATTTTATATACTTTAGGTATAGCAATTTCACTAAAGTCACATAAAGCTGAAGTGCAGCTTCACATTTTCAGACTTTTTTATTATAGTGTAACAATCACATTTTGGGCTACCAATGGAAAATGGAAAAAAATAACAAGCAACACAGGTGTCACTAAAAAAATAAATAAACCAGCGGGGGTTTTGCAATGACAATGACTTGCGATAAATAAACTAATAATTAAGTGTGCATATTAGGCCAATTCCGATTTCCAATTTTTTGATAGTGTGATCTGCCGATACCTATTTTTGCAGATTCCGATTTCTTTCTAAGAACTATAATTGACAGCATATACAAACAAAAATCTACTTTTCTTCAACACAAAGTTTTATTTTCATAAAAACTCAGTAATAAAATAAGAACAAATAAAAAAAATTGCAAACAACAGCACAAATAAATGCAATAGAATAGAGAGCTATGAAACTAAGTTTTTCAGGTTAAGTAGGTTTTTATTCAGGTAAAAAATACTACAGAAATTAAAGTAATCAAATGTAACGTAACACATCCAGTGTTATTTTACATTGGTTACCTTAATTTCTGTATTCTTTATTGTAAATATTAAATACAGATTTATTCTTACCATTAAAGTTATAAAACGTATTCAGACAAGAGCAGAAATTGATTTTCTTTGTATTTTGTTTTTTAAATAACATGACAGACAGCAGCAGGAATATTGGACTGCTGTCCCTTTAAGAGTTTATGAACGGACCCAATACTGTTACACAACATGCGTTCTCTTTCTTAGCTATTTAACTGTGTTTATGTGAATAATCGCCAAGACAGGCATTTTGACATAATTTTGTATGTATTTGACCTTATAAGCGCAGTAAGTCACTCATTTTGGTACTTGTGACGCTGTTTGACTTCTGTCTCTGTTTGAGACTGAGCGTGGCTTGTTTGCTCCACTAATATAGATCAGTGGTGCGCACACTTTTGGTGTGAGCGCAAAACCTGCGGGAACTGGAGCGAATGAGACGAGTGAGAGAGAGGAGGCGGGTGTGTGTCACTTCACCGTTGGAGAGAAGAGAGCAAGAACGTGTGGCTGACGTTATTGCCTGAGCGTCGCCGCTGGTATCAACAAATCGGCTCGGAATTGGAAAGAAGTGAGACTGACCTGCTGGACTTGGTCAAGACCAACTAGAACTTTTGGCGAGACCAATGACCCAAGTCCGAGACAAGTCTGAGTGCAAATACCAACGAGTCCGAGACAAGTCTGAGACAACAGAAAAACGTACTACAGCACTAGTTGTCGGTCATTGTTTGTGTGTGTGTTCGTGTTAGCTTTGTTGCACGCACACACTGTTACACCTTCTGTCTGTCAGTTTATTTTGTCATTAAAGACATTTCGTATTGTGTACCCCCATCTTCATCTTCTTCATCTTTGTGACAGAACGACTGACCCAAGTATGGATTACGCTGCAAAATTTGCAGTTATTGCTCGAGGGAGTGTAGACTTTTTAACCTATACTTAGCGGTTTTGTCGTCTTGCCGTCACCAGCCCCTTCAACAACGAGACACTGAAGTCATTGTTCTGGATCAGGGCTAATTATCACCATCCTGTAGACCTCCCAGACACCTCTTGACTAAACTAGAGGGATGACACCATCATCTGGTGTCTGGAGAGCGTCTACCCCCGGTCCAGAACACAGCCGGACCCAGAGCCAGTTTCACTACCTTCAACCACAGAGAAATCGTGTGAATGATTCTTGTCGCCATGGCATTGCCTAGACCTCCTGTCCCAGCGATGTCGCTCAGCTCCATCGGTTCTCCGTCTGTGCCCTGGGATCCATCGGCTCTGTATAAGTCGGACATCCCTCTACACCACCTTGGCTCCCCCCTCCCTCGACTCCGCCATGGGCTATCGTCACTGTGCTCTGGGTCTGTGCCATCGGCCTTCCGTCATCATCGCCACAAGGATCTCGTCATCATCCAGATGTCACCATTCCTCGGTCGCCACCCACTATGACCATCCCTTCGCCATCTCCACGCCCTCCTCCTAAGCTTTCTCCTCTCCATGCCACAAGGTCACGCCTTCCGGGAGGGGGCATTCTTTCACACGCACAGGCGACATTGAGCCCCCATATTTATTGTAGTCATGGAGTTTCCTGATGTGAGCTCCAGTACAATTTGTAGCGGTTAAGGCCTGGATATACTACATTTTCCACGTTCTGCTCTGTCTCACGCACAGTTAAGCGCGCAAAACTTTCAAAGTATACTCCTACTTTGAAACGGAAAGGCACGTTCAGCGCATGCACACAATCTAGAGGACTCTCTCAAGTCTCTCGCAAATGTGCTGCCATCCGTGCAGTCACAAAAATTTGGCTGAACACAGACGGGGTGTGCGGATGTACATAGACCCTCTTGATTGGGAAAATTACATGACACGGACAGTGCACGGAAGTCGTGGAATGTGGACGGCCGAAGTACTGTATACTTTGGACTTGAGTATACTGAGGCCTCCGCAGACAGCGCGTGTCCTGAGTGAGATCCAAGTCGACATGAATGGTTTGTTCAGGGCACAAGCAAGAAAAACTCACTGTTCAGAGAGTCAAAGTTAGTCCACAGTTTAGTAAACATTGGCAACCTCTTTAAGTTATTGTTGACTGTGCCGATAAACATTGTATCGTATGAAATAATTTTTCTTGCTTGCGTTGACTGAAAACAAACATGAAAAACCATGAAACAGGAGACACTCTCGGACATTGCAGTAGGCAACTGAACATTGAACAGTCCATGCATGTGGATTTAGATAAAACAGTTAATCACTTTGATGCCATGCCTGGTGGATGCCGTTTAACCCCTCACAGGGGCATAGTGGACGGGCAAGCAGGGCATATTAAATTATTATTATTATTAGGCTACTTTTATTACATTATTACAATTTATTTGCCCCGCAAAAGTTTTATAGCGCATCACCTCATAACCGCCGCGCTGCAAAGATAATAAAAAATTTGTTTGAATAGCTTACTCTTCATTTCGAAAACAACTTAACACAAAATATTTCTCATGTTTTCACTATGGGCCACAACAGAAATATTAAGAAAATAAATTAGATTAATTTCTCATCGTCTCTAAGAGAATATGCTCACAAAATATAACTGGTGAGAATATCACCAATTGCTCACAGAATGTTTTGATTCACATTTTGTGCATGTCATTTCCAGGGGATAATAAAATTGAGTAAATTATTAAATTAGTAAATAAACAATTAGGTAAATAAGCAAACTTAAAATTGTTTGCTTAAAATTTCTGCGAATAATTTGCTGATGCTTTTTTTTGAGTTCTCTATTTTGTGATTAAAGACATTTTGTGTAGGATCCTATGTACCCTCATCTTCATCTTCTTCATCTTTGTGACAGATACACAACAGTTCAATAAATAAAAAGTTAATATTGTGTGATATTTTAGACACAATATTATCTGTTTTGTTATTGTCTTAATTTTGCCAACAAAAATATTACCTGGAAAGCCACAGCAGAACTGTTGTGCATCTCCAAGCAACACACAGCAGTATTTCGTATCTGATTGAATCCACATTTTGAGCGAATCAATCGGTGATTGTTTCAATGATTCAGTGAACTAATGATTCAATGGTCCATTCATAAAGAGAGCCATTTATTTCATTCCTGAATGAATCAGCCGTTTGAACGAATTGAATGAATGAATGACTCAATGACTTTATGAATGACTTTATGAATGACTCATATAGACATTACTACCACCTACTGGCAGTTTTACTTTCTTATTTAGAGTATCACTTCATTAAAAAAAATAAAATAATATATATATATATTGCGGAACATAAAAGAAGATAATTATGAAGATGTTGGTAACCAAACTCTTTTGGTCTGTAAATATAACTAAATACTAATTAAGATTGCCATTGTAGCCTAAACATGTAGTAAATTCTATGTTGAATCAAATAAAATATTTCTTTCTAAAGCTATTTTTTGTAATGTCTGTTTGATGCTTTTCTCATTTAACACAATAATGACTTTATCTTTCGGGGCTAATTTCTCAGCCAAATTGTGCACCTACTGTATACAGTAATATTAGGGATAATTATTAAGGAAGCAAACCATGTCAATTTAAATTTCATGTCATCTTTGTGTATGTGTAATATCTTCTCTTTTTACAGATTATTGGCATGATCTTCAGTATGGTCCTATGCTGTGCAATCCGGAACAGCAGGGAGATGATCTAACACAGTCTTCCTCGCCCTGAAATGACCTTTCTTCTTTGACACTTAACCTTCACTGGACATGCATATACAACAATAACATTACAACCAAGTTCAAGGTGTTCTTCTTCCACCCTGTAATCTCAGGAGCTGAAAACAAACTCCATGTCCATAATCGTGTACACCTCCCGACGCTTATTTCAGCCTGGTTGTTTTAACTGTTTCAGATTGCTGGGTTGTCATTATTTAATGCCTACTGGTTAGGTGCCGAGCTGGATTTTCCAAATGCGACAAAAACAAGATGCCTTTCCATTATTTCTTTAAATTGTGTTAATATAATTTAGATATTGACTTCAGTTTTAGTGCACACTGATTTGTGTTTTTATGCTATTATTGGCTGTTGCTGTGTGGCTTCACATGTCAGATAAAAATATTGTGTAATGTGATGCCAGGGGTTCTGTGGCAATCCCACAGCCGGGTGGGAATGGCGATAAGACCCACAGATGCCTTTCACTTTATGTTTGTACACAAAGAAAGTAGTCTTCTTTGTCACCAAGAGATCGCAAACGCAAATAAACATTTATGAAGGATGCACACAAAACTCTAAACTTACATGCTGGAGATCTTTAGAAGAATCCTTGTATTATTGAAGACCATATCGTTCAGTAAGCCCTCTTAAGTATTTCTTAGGAATTTCTCTGTCCTTTTCACTTCAGGAAAAGCACACTAACACATATTTTCAGCTCTGCTTTCTTGCTTTTGAACTCATGCTAACACTGGTGAGATGATTGGGTTTCTGTTATGCAACAGCTGCAGTCCCCACTGATGACGGTACAGCATGGTGTTCTCGGGCTCGATGGAGCCAAATCTACTCATTTATGTGGATCTTTTGATGTGGAGTTGCCTGGTTATTTTGTGCATGTAGCTATAAGTAAAGACTCAAGGCTGATACTGTCTTCTACCGGCTGTCTGTGGTTGCATCCAAACATCTGTTCTGTGAAAACGAAACGGATCAGGCATGAAAAGCATTTGAATCATTTGTTTGATTCATTCCCCAACTGAGGATAGTCTAAGCAGTGTCCTTAATTGTGACATGCTACATCTAAAACTATTTTAAACTTCTTCTTTTTTCTTTTTTTTTTTCATATAAAATGCATGAATAAATCAGACATGCATTCGGTGACCTCATATTAATATGAGATTGACCATGTAGATTCCTTTCCACAATATCACACATTCATTTATATAATTAGTCAATTTCTTTTCTTCTTTTTTTAGATGGTTTTTGTGATTTTGACAGTTATCAAATAGGACCGTGAAGTTGAGATATGAAGTAATGAGAGAGGGAAACAGGATCAGGAAAGGACCTTGAGCCAAGGCACGAACTCAGGTCACTCAAGGTACATCTGCACCATATGTCGTATTTTGAGGTTTTAATTAGATTTTGTTTCCTGGATTTCCAATGACAACTCACACTTTTGAACCCAAACATTTTTACCTTAAAATTTTGAACTACTCTTCAACTTCAAATGATCAAATTCAAAATTTGTATCTACAAATTGTAATGAACCGCAATTTCCACATAACTGAACTTAAATAGGCTTACATTTCTGTGTACATATCTATGAGAGTTTCATAGGTTCTTATTGTAGTTGTAGCGATCATGAAGATCTGTATTGTGTGGTTAATGTGTATAGAAGGCAGCTGTAGCCAGTGTACAGTAACTTTTGCTTAATGATTTTGTTGCATTTGAATATTAAGGTGCCTTTTTTAATTTATCCGAAAAGACAACTTAATATTAACGCTTTTTTTCATAAAAGGATTGGAAAAGGGACAAAATCTCTCTTTTTTTATTATTTATATTGGGACAGCCATTGGTTGGTCAGATATATTTCTGCTGGTGCATCACTGCTGAAGTTCCTCAAGTTGAAGTGGCATTAGAGTAGCGATTAGGATACGTCGTAGTCGATGCTAACAGAGAGTAACACATGAAACAAATGTTCTGTTCACATTCAATGTTGATGTAGATCTGTCCTCCTTCCCATTTGTGGTTGTTCAGACTGTAAAACAACTAGTATGGAGCGTGTAGCTTCAAGTAGAGGCTCTGTTGTAAACTATTTTTTGTGTCATTCTTACAATTTGTGTAAACGATGTAGAGAATTTTTTTTTTTTTTTGTACTGTAAACAACACTGAAAATTTTTGATGTTAGTGTTCAGAATTTGTGTGTTTAATTTAATTTAATTTAATTTAGTTAAAAAAATAGCAAAATAAGTTCAAAATAGCATTCGAGTTTCTCAGGAACATTGCAACACGAGAACAAATAAACTTGTTTGAAGTTTCTAAGTCTTGTGGGTATTTTTTTTTTTTTTTTTTTTTTTCAGATTTTCATATCACCAGTGACATGTTGCAGATGAGACATACCATCTTATCAGAACCATCTGTTACATTCAAATTTTAATGGGTGCATGAGCCCTGCTTTCCTAAGTAAACTGAGTAGGATATACAGTGTACAACAGGACCTTAGTAGCCTACTGATTGCAATCAAAGGCACTGCTACTATATTAGTAGCACAATCTTGAATCCATGTTGTATCACATGACATCATGGGCTTGAGTCTTGTATAGCATGTGTGTGTGTGTGTGTGTGCTTGTTTTTGTGATTTATGAGGACACAAATTTGTATAATGACATGGGTATTACACTGGTATTACGACATAAACATGAAATATGAGGACATTTCATGAGTCCTCATATTTAAAATAGTTTTAAACATATATGTATGTGTGTGTGTGTGTGTGTGTGTGTGTGTGTGTGTGTGTGTGTGTGTACCCCTGCAGTGTGAATTTGGCACCGGCTTGCAGTCATAAGTTGAACAAATTAATGCTTCTACCTCATTCATTCTAAATATATAATAGTTTTATGTTTGTTTTAATGTTATGTTTGTTGTTCACATTATTTAGGCCCACCATGTAGTTTGCCATGTACAAAATATAAAATATAGAAATATATCAACAGAAAAAATCACATTTTAAAATGATTTAAAAGTGCCTAAACTTACTAGGGAAAGCTCATAAATGTACATTTTTTTAATGATTTTGTAACATCTGGTGAACTCAAAAACTAAGGGAGAGCTGGATCCACATGCAAAATAGTTTAATAATAAAAATAAACATAACCACAACAGAGACCAGAGAACCATGGAACAGGGAACAGAATGAGAAGCATCAGACGTACATCCATGTAGGACATGACCTGACAAAGATCACAGGAAACACAGGGGTATAAATACACAGGGTCAAACAAGCTAAACAAGATAAGTTAACAAGACACACCTGGGAAAGACTAATCAATGGGGAAAACTACAAACATGACCACAGGAAACAGGACACAGGAATGAACACAGAGACAAGAGGAACATAAAACACTTTAACATAAAAGTGCATACAAAACAAGTACAACACTGGGATCCTGGAACAAGGTGCACAGAAAGGTTAGGGTTGGCCTCTGGGGCCGTAACTGGACAGGCAAGGAGCTCAGGAACGCCCTCCAAGGTTCTGACCAGAGCGACCTCGTTTTGAGGCAGGCAGACAATTCAAGAACGACCTCGGCGGTCGCGTTGAGGCAGACATGAGGTTTAGGTATGAACTCTGTGGTCGTGTCGAGGCAGACAGGAAAATCAGGAATGACCTCTGTGGTCACATCAGGGCAGACAAGAAGTTCAGGCTGGGTTCTGGGACCGGGGCAAACTCTGGAATGGACTCATGGACAGAGGTGGATTCATGGACTAGAGCAGGCTCTGAAGCGGATTCATGGACTATGCCCTTCAAATAAGTGGTTCATCTTACACTGTGGGGGTAGCAGAGGAGGATTTTAAGATGGCCGCCATCCCTGAGCCTCATCGCAAGATACCCACCACTCCAAAGCCTCGTCACGTCTCAGCAGATCTTCCAGAGCCCTGTCACGTCTCAGCAGATCTTCCAGAGCCCTGTCACGTCTCAGCAGATCTTCCTGAGCCCTCAGCCAAGATGGCTGCCACGCCTGAGCCCTCAGCCAAAATGGCTTCCATGCCTGAGCCCTCAGCCAAGATGGCTGCCATGCCTGAGCCCTCAGAGATTGCAGCACTGGTCAATTATGGCCACAGCCATTTTGTGTGTGTGGGCTGCGCACACATCGGATCCAGTCCATGAATCCGCTCCAGAGCCCATTCCAGTCTATGAATCTGCTCAAGAGCTCGCTCCAGTCCTTGAATCCGCTCCAGAGCCTGCTCCAGTCCATGAATTCGCTCTTGAGACAGCTCTCCCTTAGTTTTTGAGTTCACCAGACGTTACAGTTTTATATTTCTTGCCACATGAGCACCAGAGTCAAATAGAAATGCTGGTTCATTATTAATACTTTAAATTAATAAAAAAAAAAAAAAAATTTAAAAGTGCCTTTAAATACAGAAGTTAGAAAATAAAACCAATTTATAGTAAATTACACTGCTAACTAGAGTTGATCATGTACACACAGTCAAGACTTTGTCTTGTCTTTCTGACATGAACTGCACGTCAGCTGCAAGTGAATACTATGTAGGAAGCTCTTGGGCAGAATCACACAGGCTAAAGTTTCAGCTGCAGTGCACAGTGTGCACTTTTCACCAACACAGATGTGTTCTTAGTTAACACTCACCAAGCATTTTAGATGTATGTATATTTGAACTGTATATATATATATATATATATATATATATATATATATATATATATATATATATATATATATATATAATTTTTTTTTTTACACTACTGTGACAAGTGCTATTTGAATACATATATAATATATACTGTACAATTTTTTTTTTTTTTTAGGCTAAAAATAAATTACTAATTAATTGATTGCATGTTGTTTTTCTTGTTGTTTTTACAAATGATCACTTGTTCTGAGTTAGTTTTGTTAGATTTAGTTTTTAGTCTTTTACATCTCTTAACACCATCTTACAAAGCAGATAAATATATACAGTTGAATGTATTTCAAAATTGAAATATCACATACTTCACTACATCTTAAAAATGGTTGGTTAATTTATTTTGTTATTGTGTTTCTAAATTAATCAGCAGTGTTAGTAGCAAATAGATTAGCCAAACAAACTTGGCATTCCACATTTAAAAATAGCTGAAAACGTTCAAGAAACTTTTTTGTATTTTGTATAAAAATGTATTAGCACATACTAACTGCAAAATCAGGAACATTGTGGAATTAACATTGAGTTTAGTTTGTCATGGTCCTAGTGTCAAACCACTGTTCAGTTCCATATTTCTTCTATTTAGTACATTTCAATGTGTGAATCCCACTCCAATCACCGATTTCTGAACATTCGATACTTACTTGGAAAGGTTCAGGATGTGTACAGACATGTTTAAAGCTCTAAGTATGACAATTTAATAAGGTTATGTTGAACAGAATGTCTTTTAATTCTGTTAATGTAAAACCCTTGCCTCACTTCAGCAGGAATCAAACATCCTGTCTCTGTGTGTCTCTTTAGAGTCATGTATATTGTATAACAATGTCTTCATAGATATGTCTCCATGCTAATGTCCACATTAATTAGCAGCACCTCCATAATATTGTGCATATACAAACATCACAAGAAAGATTGGACAGAACTGATAATGGAGGACATGTGTATAGAAAAAAATAGATATTGCAAGATTGTCTGGCTCATTGAGTGCATGAATGTACGCTTTCAAATCAACCCTCACTGAGGATAAATCTGACTGTCTCTGACCATACATTTCCAAAAGAAAAAGAAACCCAATCATGTTCAATGATATAGCTTCTTCAATAAGCCATTTGAATATGCTAAAAGTAGCATGTAAAGACAATATCAGTCTTCTCCAAACAACATTTGTTTCAACACATACTCATGGCAAGACTTAATAATTTGCACAAGATGGCGAAATCATGGGATGTCCTATAACTTGGATCATATATAACCTTCCAGGTTACAGTCATGGTGAAGTAGGTTTTGGTTGTATGTTTTTGTATGACCCAGATTTGAACGATTTTATCATCTCATATAAATTACTGCAAATTGTCATTCGACCAGGTTGGTTTGTTCTCAGATATTTAGTCGCATCATAGCTGCGTTGGTCTTTAAAGTTTAATGCAGGTGGTTTCATAGTGTGAAGATATTTAGACAGAGTAAAGGTTGAATGGGGTTTGTCCTAAGAGGAACTCTCCAACACCGATGAAGTAGACCACTTGAGCAATTCCAAAGAGTGGAGCAATGACTAGCGCCCTGCAGCCGGCACCCTTCAGAAAAGCAGTTGGCCCTTCTTTTCGCATTATCTTTCTGTAGGAAGAAAGAGCAGCATCATCATTAATACAATGGAAGAGGAACCAAAAGTGGTTACTATTTCTCTTTCCCAGAATGTCAGTTATCCAAGTTACTGGATACTATACCTGATGCAGTCAAACACGCCATTATATGTGTCTTCATTGGCACTTTTATTGAGTGACTGTAACCGGGTTTTCACCACTGGATAAAGATGGATCAGCTTTAGTCTTTGCACATACACTAACATCTACTCAAATACTTGTTCAGCCAATCTTGAACACTCACCATCACAAGGACTGACGGCCACAGCCGCTGTACATCCAGCCACACAGCCCGAAATAAAAGACCAGTAAAAAGGCACATCGTCTTCCTCAATTGTCTTGCCCAGCTGGTTGATGTGGGCAAACAGTGGAAAGTAAACCACAGAGAAGGGGATATCCCTGTAAGAAGAAGACCCAAGGTCTGTTTTAGAGAGGTAAGTTGTTGGATGTTCCTGGGTCAGCGTCTTTTGTCCAACATACCTACCAAACAATTACAGCCCTAACCCCAACCAACCCCTAAAATTTGAGAGGAATGACAGGCTACTAAGAAAGTTGTTAAAGGCTCTAAGGCTATGTTCAGACTGCAGGAAAATCTGTTTTTTTCTTAAACCAGGTCTTTTCAGGCAGACTGCATATGTTATTGCTGTGTGTCACGTTAAGAGTGATGCAAAAGACAATTTGAAACCAATTTGAGCAGCCAGAGTGCCTAGACTGAGAAGCATCTGTAAAAATCTGATTGGAATCGAATTTCAAACCACCTCCTTACGTGGTTTGAATCAGATGTGAAAAAAATCTGATTTCATGTGGTTTTTTGCTGTCCAGACTTTCAAAAACCCATATGGATAAAATCTGGATATGCAAAAAATCTGATTTTTGCTGACAGTCTGAACATGGCCTCACTCTGCCATAACCTGACTCTATAATCCAATTGTTTGATGGCAATGTTTAAGGACAAACAAGTATGTTGATCCAGGGGTGTCCAATCCTGCTTTTAGAGGGCCACCTTTTAGCAGAGTTTAGCTCCAGTCCTAATTAAACACACCTGAACGGGCTAATCAAGGACAGGAGAATCTTCCAGGTAGATGTGTTAGAGCTAAACTCGGTAGGAAAGCTGCCCTCCAGGAGCGGGACTGGACACCCCAACTTGCACCAATATTTAATTGTGGTATTTAGGCTAGTGGTACCTCTTATTTAGGCCTGTGGTATTAGATTTGTTCATTTTCTGTTTGCCCCAACCACAGTTTATGCAAGAGGATTGGACTGGAATGGATTGCCTCAACATTTACATTACAAAATGGAGTCTTACCTCATGAGGGTTGCACCTAGTCCTTTGTAAAGTCCCTGAATGCCCTTTGTGCGAAGCAGTTCCTGGGTAATCTGAATGGCTGACACTTTCCTGGTTGAAGACACAGGACCTACACTGTACGTGCAGTTCAGGACTGGACTGGCCGTTCCGAGTTTAACAGTGTGGAGCATGGGCCTCTGCTGAGCCACTGTATGTAAAAAATGGCATAGCCTGTCAAATATCTTCCTTCCCAAAGAAAATCTTGGGAAGTCTACTAAGTCATACAAAGTGTTGGGAAAACATTTGGGTAAAAGAAAGACTGATTTGATGACTGATTACATCATAAACATTAAGGGCATTGAAAACTGTTGATTCAACATGATAGAAGGTGAACCTGGGTCAGTATTTATGACTCACCAAGTCGTCCTGCATCCTGAAGTTGGATCTTGAGCATTTCCATGGGGGTTGTTACAATAACCTGACACATCCCTGCCCCGCAACCAGCCAGCATTTCCTGAAACACGCTCAGCTTGAGTCTGAAACACAGGTGTGTATCATTCACCTTCTATTCATGAATACAGCACAATTTCTTGATAGAAGCAGAGGGAACGTACTCTCCCCTACTGAGTCGCTGACGGAAGAAATCATTGGCGGCTAGTTTGATGGCCTTTTCAGGAGTCACCAGTGTCAGGTTGACTGCTGCACCTGTAGGAAGAAAACTTATCAGTCGATCTATGATAAATATTTACCACTACAAAGATGTTTTAATTTTGTTGTTTTAAGTTTTGTGGGGGAAACTCCTGCTTTGGATCCTCTTATAAAATATTTTGTTTGCGAATGTAGAACTATATAAAATATCTAAAAGTAAGTCACAGTTAAAGGTATATAAACACAGCTGCCCAGACCAAGCACCCATTTCAGTCCATTCATTTTGGATCAGTGCCTCGCTCCAGTTTATGTAAATGGTGCTTACATGCAAATTATGTTGCTTTATGAAGATGTCCTTAGGGGCTTTCGATTTTAGGAAAAGATGAAGGTGATTTTTTTCTTTTAAAAATTCTATCAATTTAAAACTACTTACCTCTGTACATTCCAAAGTATCCCTCAGATCGAACAGTCTTTATTAGACAGTCCATCCTAATCATAATAATAAGAATACGTTATTGTTGTCTACTGAGCTATATCACCATTTTAAATCAATACAATGAAGCCTGAATAAGCTGCACCTTTTTCACTCATACATTGTGTTCTGAAAAAGAAAAACTAGTTTTCAGGCCTCCATAACAGGTAATTATCTCACTTTCTCCCAGGAACTCTCTTTCAAAGAAACTGCTTTCTTTGTTTAGGGTTGAGTAAACTTGCAATAAGTGTTCGGTGACGAGTTTTGAAAATGGATTAGAATAGACAAAACAAAGTTCCTAAATGAATTAAAATAAACTAAATATTACAAATGTGGAATGCAAACATACATATTTTTGTAGACCCGTTGGCTTCCTCTTTGGTTCTGGAGTCTTGTCTTGGCAAGATCTATGGGAAACACACAGGTAACACCCACCAGTCCAGCAACTCCACCATTGATGAGCTTGGCAGGGAGGCTTGCGAGCGATAGAAAAACGCAAATAAATTAATCAATCCCCATCAAAAATGTAGTCATTGTATTCCTAACACTTTCAATCGGTCCTAACCCATTCTTCCATTTCACATTTGTACAAAATCAAGGCACTGCTTTGAAGGTAAAGATAAATGACAAAAAAGGCAATGTCAGGCTGACACTTGTGTATAAGAGTTAAAATCAACAGGTTCAGACTAATAACAATAACACTGCAGCACCAAAAGTGTTTTCACTGAAAACATTACACAACATACAGTGGTTCTGTTTCCATACCTGATTGGTTGCTGAGCCATGGTGAGGGGTTTGTGATCTGAGGACTGAGGTAGACAGAGGAGCAGTCACCGTGCAAAGCAGCAGAGAGGGGTTATATACAGCAACCCCTCCCAGGAGCCTCGGGCAACACTGGCGTTCACTCCCTCACTGTGTGTCTCCACTAGGACTGACTGCACAGCCAATCAGAGGAGCAGGATCTTCTTACAGTAAGCATGCAAATAGACACTTACACTACTGCATACGCACTTGCATACATATTTAAGGATCTTAGGTGAGTACATTTGAGTGCATTCGTAGTTTTTACAATAAATCTTTGGGGGAAATGTTTTTATTATTTTTGGAATGTTTCCTTCACTCTCAGAAAACTTTCATAGTTTTTTTTTTTTTTTTTTTTATTGAACAATTTATAAGAAGTGCTAGTTACATGAAGAACAATCGTGTTGATACAGTATTTTATATACTTCAACTTTTATTGTGTTGAAGGATTTTTTTTTTTTTTGGATTTTTGCTTCAATTTATGTAAAATTGATTTACATCAAATTCATTTTTAATAGTTCAGATGATTGTGATTTTTTTTTTTTTTTTTTTTTTTTTTGCTTCAATTTCACATTTGATTCAATGTGCAGTGTCTGTCATAACACAGAAGGAGACAACACAGATAAGTAGTGAATCATTGGTATTTATTTGCAGAAACCAGAATCAATAGCAGGACTGAGTTAATGGTGAGTATAACTGCAGTCAGAATATTTGAGGATGACTTAGCTGGAAGATAACGGAGATCTTGTGTTGCAGAGGTTGATGGCAGAACAAATCTCTGATGAGCTGGTAGATGGAGACAGATGACTGAAGACTGGTGACAGAAGAAACAGGACGATGGCGGTAGCAGGTAAGTAGATCAGACACTAACCAGGAGTCAGGAAAGTGTCCATTAGTATAGCTGAGACCAGACCACTGTGGTGAGGATGGTGACTGCTGATATAGGGAGTGCTGATGAGTGATAACGAGAGTGGCGGCTTGCAGGTGCAGGTGATTGAGGAGTGCATGCAGGTGGTGAGCAGGAGGAATTCTGGGAAGTGTAGTGCTAAAGGTGACTGAGCTGGTGACTGTGACAATTGTTTATACATACATTTTTTCCAGTGTTGTTGCCTAATCTTAAAGCATTGAAAGATTACCTTTCTGAAAAAGAAGTGTGCTTAATTGTATTGAATGTGTACTTTTAGTGTACTTAAAATATTAAAAGTATACTTTTTAAAAAGTGTACTTGCAGACAATATAATATATTTAAAATTAAAGGCCACTTTAGTATACTTAAGGAGACTACACTTTCATGACTATATTTTTTAACACACTTAAGTACACTGGCAACACTTTATAATAACTCACGCTATGAAGCATTAGTTAAGCATTAGTTAATAGTCAATTCATCATTTATAAAACATTAATAGACATTAATAAGCAGTTTATAAATACAGCTATAAATGCTTTGTTCTTGAT
Organism: Elopichthys bambusa; assembly: GCA_037101425.1. Taxonomy (NCBI): domain Eukaryota; kingdom Metazoa; phylum Chordata; class Actinopteri; order Cypriniformes; family Xenocyprididae; genus Elopichthys; species Elopichthys bambusa. Next base: position 21,447,143 of record CM074451.1, read on the forward strand.
TTATACGATTTATAAGCATATCTATAATGTGTTTAATAATTGTATTTTTATACTTATTAATGATCAATTTATCATTTCTAAATTAAGTATTACATCATTTACAATCCAGTTATTTAGGAGTTGTCAGTGGTTCATAAGATCATTTAGAAAGTCTAAGTAAATGATTAATAAACTATTTAAACGTACATTTATACATTTTATTATTTAGACATAGTAATAGTTACTTAGTGTGTTAATAAATGCTTTATTAACACATATTCCTACTGTAATTCATAATTAATTCAGGTAGCCTAGTTATAAAATATTTAGAAGTGGTCAGTTAACTATTTTTGTGACTATTTATGCCTTGTAACGCTTTTCAAAGGAGATTTAAAGGCTTATCTTCTGCACTGCTGTTCTCTAATGTTTTAAAGTTAGTACTGAGGTAGTTTTTTTGTTTTATAAAAAAAAATTATTTGTTGTATTTTGACACTCCTGTAATCCAGTGTTGGCACTGGTAAATTTTTATTCAGCAATGTTTACACTTTACAGAAATTTATTTTTATATCAGATTGCAAAGGCTTAGTTTCATTTATGTTTTCTGGAGGTGTACAGTAATTTATACTTCTATGACATTGCAGAGGTTTATTTTTAATTTTATATCAAGTTACCCATCGTAAAGTTTCATTTTTTTGCTTGAAATAAATATTTCTATGCTCTGTATCCTTTAAATCTCCTTTATAAAAACTTTACGAGGCATAAATAGTCCTCACTTTAGATGAGCTCACAAAAGTAGTTAACTGACAACTACTAAATGTTTTATAACTACCTGAATTAATAATGAATTACAGTAAGAATATGTGTTAATAAAGCATTTATTAACACACTGAGTAACTATTACTATATGTCTAAATAATAAGATGTAATAATGTACGTTTAAATAGTTTATTAATCATTTACTTAGACTTTTCTAAATGATCTTATGAACCACAGACAACTCCTTAATAACTGGTTTGTAAATAATGTAATACATAATTTAGAAATGATAAATCGATCATTAATAAAGTATGAAAATACAATTATTGAACACATTATAGATATGCTTATAAATCAAGAACAAAGCATTTATAGCTGTATTTATAAACTGCTTACTAATGTTTATTAATGCTTTATAAACAATGTATTGACTATTTACTAATGCTTAACTAATGCTTCATAGCGTGAGTTATTCTAAAGTGTTACCAGTACACTTTTTTAAAAATGCACTTTGTAATGTTTAATTGGTCACACTTTAGTTTAGGGTAGTAGATAGTTAACTACAAATTTTGCCTCATTAAACTCCTAATTACTGCTTGTTAATAGTTAATGTAGTTGTTAAGTTTAGGTATTGGGTAAGAGTAAGGGATGTAGAATATGGTCATGCAGAATAAGGTATTAATATGTACTTTATACATATTTAAGTACTAATAAACAGCCAGTAACCTAGTAATATACATGATAATAAGCAACTAGTCAATAGTGAGAATTGGACCCTAAACTAAAGTGTTACCGTCTAATTAAGTTGTACTTAAACGTAGTAAAGTGTCAGTAAAGATGATTTGATAGAGGGAATCCTGGTGTTTGTGGAAAAAGTGAAGGAACTTCTCCCAGCTTTTTACTTCGATTTTGCCCTGATGATTGAGGTAATTCATCACTTAGTTGTAGTCAAAAGTTTACGTATACCCTGCAGAATCTGCAAAATGCTCTTACTAAATAAGAGAGAACATTAAAATTGCCTGTTCTTTTTTTTTTTATATAAAAGCTGAATAAAATAAATAAATAAAAGGTGTCCCGTTTCAAAAGTTTACATACATTTGATTCTTAATACTGTCTGTCATTACCTGGATACTTTTTGTTTTGTGATTAGTCTTTTGTTTAGCCTGAGCAGTTTAACTGTCCACTGTTCTTCAGATAAATCCTCCAGGTCTTGCACATTCTTTGCTTTTCCAGCACCTTCTGCATATTTTTCACAGTGACTGTATGATTTTGAGATGCATCTTTTCACACTGGGTTAAACTGATGGACTCTTACACAGCAATTATAAAGTTTACACCTCCGGACTCCTGATACATTGTGTTGCCATCCTGAGCAGTGAATGCTTTAACTTTTTGTAATAGCTGTGAATGAGTCCACAAAACAAAAAAATCATCTGGTTTCCGACACACAGTATTAAGAATCAAGTGTATGTACATTTTTGAATGGATTCACTTTTTTAATTTGTGGAGTATTTCTATTGCTTTTCATTAATTTCAGCCAATTCTAATAATGGACTGGATCTCTGTTTTATAACAATTGTCTTCCTTCTGTTTTTCCTGCCTCTTTTGGAACATTTCCATTCACACATACTGTGGAGAGATGGTGCTTCATGGACATTTGAAGTTTTGTGCCGATGGAGAGCTTCTACATTGTGGACACTGACACAAACAGCACTTCCCAACATCTTAAAAAATGGTGGTGACAAGCAATTCTGGTTTTCTTGTTTTTGCTCCTTTGGAGTTCTTTAGTTTAACATGGTAAACATCCACTTATCTCATGTTTGTAAGAAGAGTTTGTGCTAAAATGTTTTGTTTGTTGAACTCACATTCAGTGAAATCCTGGAGTAAGATTTGTGACCAAGAACCCTTTTGGTCCTGTTTAATATCTGTGCTGCAAGCTTATAAATCACAAAGTTTGGTAACACTTTACAATAATTTGGTAACATTAGTTAATGTATTAGCTAACATGAACTAACAATGAGCAATCTTTCTGAGAGAGAGAGGGGAAGTACTGTACTGTGAGGGAGAAAGATATTGTGTATGTAAGCCTTGTTCATTGACCTCCAGACTCTTTCCAAATGAGAGTTGAAGTGTTATAACTCTTTGTGTTTGTGAATAAAGTATTTCTTGGGTTTTTCTAGTGCATCAACAAAAAGCTTTTTGTTTGTGTATTTGTTTTGGAGATTGTCCTGTCAATAAATCTAGAGGGTTTCCATTTTGAATTTGTGTTTATTTCAACTAGGTAATTAGGAAATTAGTGTTTAGATTTGATTTATAGTTAGAAGACTATATATGACTAAGTCAAGTTGTTTAAAGTGTAATACATTGTAGTGTGTTTAAATAAAATACACTTTTTTGAAATACAATTTAATTTAATTTACAATAATTTCATTACAAATGTCTTTAATTAAATAATAGTGTAAATGTAACAGCATTAAAGTATATTTTAGTACACATTAATTGCTTGTCAGTACATTCAGAAGTACACTTTAACCATATTTTAAAGATAACATGTAATTATGCAAGTATATCTAAAAGTCCCACTTAAATGGGGCAAAAACATCACTCTTAAGTTCAACTAATTGCATTTGATACAAATTTAAACTATAATACATTTGCACATGTTTACGAAAACATTACATTTAGCATCAGGTACAGCATCAGCATCAGGTAACTTTATAAATGGTGCATAAATAGTATATAATTATAATAGTATATATAAATATTAATAGTACTGATCTCAGTAGAAGGTTACTGACATTGGCTGACCATCGAAAGACATCATTGTGTCCTTTATCAACCGATTTCAAGACCTTAACCTAATTATAGTCGCACCTGTAATAAACATACCTTGAGTCGCTGTAGATGAAAGCGTCCACAAAATAATGAATGTAAATTATATATTGTTGCCCTCCATGGTACAATGTCTTTTAAAGTACAATGGAGATACACATTTGTTTTGTGCTTGTGTCATTTTTAGGTTGGCTGAAATGTAAAAGGTCTAGTTGTGGGTAAAATGAGGCTGTTCCCTTAAATGTTCACATCTGTGAAAACATACAAACAATGAATTTAAGCTAGTGCACGCAAGATAATTACAGCAAATTTAAATTTGCTTTTTACTTTTAGAAATGTTGACTGAAGTGACATATTAATTTAACTTTAACCAAATTATAATATTAGTTTAATTTTATTATGACACTATTTAAAAAATGACAATAGAAAGTTTTGCTTGCATGGTCCTCTGGTTATCAGTCGCCTTTTTCGATTCTCGTTCAGGTGAGGATTTTTCTATGAATTCACAAAAGAATTTTTAATGTGGCACAACAAAAGACTAAAAAAAAAGAAAGAGGATGCTTACCAAATCTAGATAAATGTAAATATAAATAAAAAGTGACAAAAAAGGGATAGTATAATGTGTTCATAATTTTCTTTTTTGTTTTCACTGGAAAAACTCTTAACTGAAAATAAACTTCACTTGATATGTTTTTATACTATGTTATGATCATACATTTAATTAATTTTTTTAAATCATCTTTTCTACTTTATAGTTATAGCCTATTGAATGAAAGTATATTGTCAAAAGTTAGTTATATTAAAAACAAAAATCACACAAATCCCAAATTTGCTTGCAATTTTCAACCAAATTTTATCATGTTTATTTTTCATTTTTCACAACATTATTTATATACTTTGATTTCATCGTTACCAATCTGTAACAGTTTTAAAATACATTTTTGCAGATTTTTTTCCCCCCTGACACACATGCAAACATAGTTGTGCAATTAATAAGTTAAATATATTCCGCAAGCCCTTCTGATATAACGTAAAAAGTAATCTAGCAATTTTTAAATTGTTCTCATACATGACAGATCAATGTTTTATTGTTATTGTGAAAATTTTTTATTATTTTTGTTAAATATGTATTTTGCTGCTCTGATGGTGTTTTTCTATGCCTAGTAAAAAGGATGTTTAAAAAACAAAAAGTAGTGAATGATATTATGATTTATAATAAATGAGACTTGAGAGTTTAATGCAGAAATTTATAGTGAAAAAGATACAGGAAGGAGAACCAGAACAAAGACTTTCTGTCACCTGCAATATTCACTCATTCATCAAGACACTATAGATATAATTTACATATACATATATATATATCACCGTTTTAAAACTAACCGTTTTGTTTATACCTGAATTCAAAAACACTTTCTAACAGAACACTCAGAACATTAGAAAACAAAGGTTATCAGAAAAAAAAAAATCTTATAGCCAGGATGGAACATCCTCGTTCTTTATTCTCAGACTGCACACAGGTGATCGGAGCATTTGCTGGGAGTGTGACTTGGCTTGTAGACACACTCGTTTCTGGCAGTGTTGCATTTTGTGCAGCGGCACCGGTGTGCCACTGGGTAAAAGAAGAGTGGGTCGATGTGGACGGGACAGCCGGGCATCCTGGCAGAAAGATAGACCACAGAACGATGCATGCATCCTCTCTGAATCAGGAAACGCTTGCCCACAAATCCTCTCACATTCGTGTCCTGTCACATACACAATACAGAATACACATGACAGTATTAGGTAACACTTTATTTAAGGTCCAAAATCTTTTTAACATGCATATTACTAGGATATTGGCTGTATATTAGTACTTATAAAGCACATATTAATGCCTTATTCTGCATGACCATATTCTACATCCCATAATCCTACCTAATACCTAAACTTAACAACCTTACTAACTATTAATAAGCAGTAATTAGGAGTTTATTGAGACAAAAGTCATAGTTAATAGTTAGTTCAAAGTGAGAATTGGAAACTAATCTAAAGTGTGACCCATTATTATTACCTTAATTCACATGTATTCACAAATAATTTATATGGTATACTTTTATATTTCTCAGTCCAATGAAATTCGGGAGGTTTGATTCACAAGCAACATAAAAATATAAAATATAACAGGCTAATGAGAGACAATTATTCTTATTATTGGCGTTTCACATAATGTAGGCCATATGCATTATGTGTTATGAACCCAAAACAAGTCATTTATGAATAATATTTTCTTGTTTCGCTTACTCTCTCTCTATATCTATTTTTCTCTTTTTATCTCTCTTACACACAAACACACACACAGCATACACAAAAAGCATATACTAGACAACAGAACTATGCTCTTGTAATATTATATTCTTTGAATAAGATATTAGTTGTTTATGAGTCAATACTTTTAATATATTCAATATTAAATTCAATATGTTCTAAAATAATAATGATTTCTTAATATTTAGAGACTTCACTTAAGAGCTCTTCATTGTCAAAAATGCCTCACACAAAATGAAACAGAAAACATCATTCGTCATGAAACCTCCAGGATTGATTAAGTCAGTTTTATTTCTTTTATCTGATAAACTTCAAGGCTCTTACCTGCGTGAAGCACATTCCGCTGCACATGGTGGTGTTGATGGCCATGCAGTGACCGCACTCATGTCTCTCCACGAACAGTGTGTAGTTCTTCACAGAGCAGGCCAGGAGAACATCTCCTCCCATCATGAAAAGCAGACTGCAAAAAAACAACATCCTCATCTTCATCCAGCACCTGTCCAAACCCAGCACAAAATGTTACTCTGGCTAATGTTCTGATCAATGCTGTTGAGAATCCTTCATATAAAAAAAGGGTAAAAAAGTCCTCCTTTCACCCAAATTTTGATTAAATCAGAGTTCCTCGCTTGCTTTTAGACTCACACTAATCCCAAATGTTGTGCGTGCCTCTTATCTGGCTGTGCAGAGAGGGAGGGTCTTCAGGTTGATCCTCCACAAATCAACGTGACACCAGGGAAGAGGGCCACGCACGCCCCCACTCCAACATCTCCTGATGTAACAAGTGTTCGGTGGAATTGCTAATTAGGAAAACATCTTGCATTTTATTTCAGGTGACCCCGTTTATGTACCAACATGACTTGACTGCATTTATGAATAATTGTATCGTAACAATTTGATTAGATACTGGAAATCATTTCAGCAAATTTCACATAAATACCAGTTTATAATCTCCCTTTATATATTATGGATTATGGATTACATTTATTTCAGTTAAATGAATTATAGCATTTATTTTAATTCATTATCAAGAGAGAGAGAGAGAGAAAGAGATGACTGTCTGAATTACCTGTGCTGTGCCTGTTCAGCGTCTCTCTATTAACAACGAAATTGTGAGTTTAATTATTTCAAAACCAGCGATGTTACCCCCGTCGTTGCTGAGAAATATAATGTAGCGATTCAGTAGCTAACTATTTTATTAATAAAAGTCGCGGGGCATGGTTAATAATAAGTTCCTGTGCTTCTGAATGTTACTGTACGCATAGCGCCCATCTCCGAACGACGTACACGTCTCTCTGTGCCTTTTTACACTGCGCAACCCCGGGTTATCGTCGTTCTAATAATCGCTTTTAACCCCGGGTAAAGGAGCGTTTCACACGTGTCATTTAGATGCGGGGTTAGCACCGCTTTTTACCCGGGGTTATGAAAGTTTGGATAACCAATCGCGTGCCTTAGGGCAGTCATGGAAACACCGCGCGACGTATAAACAGTTGTTTACGCGTATGATAGGAAAAAAAATGTAAAACGGCGATGGAAAACACGGCAATTGGAGTGAAGTAAAGACTGTCATTCTTACCTTTATAGCTTGTAAGGTTCAATCAGAAAACTTGATATTACAGTCAGCAATGTTTAATATGTGGAAAAGCAATGCTAGAGCTTTTATGTAAACGGGTTACGTGCTGCGTTCGTCCAGTGACACTGATACCGCAAATATGCAGATAAGGACTTTATCCCGGGGTTTTATGTGCAGTGTGAAACGGTAGCTTATGAATACCCAGGATTAACTGTTAACCCCGGGTATAGTATGAGCAGCGTGAAATGTGAATAAAGATAACCCAGGATTTCGTTTACCAGGGGTTTAGAATGACCCAGTGTTAACTATTTCAAGTGTGAAAAGCCCTTCTGTGTGTTTCAATGAAAATAGCGCATTAATATACAACAGTGATTAAACTGACTGGAACTAGCTGTGCATTAAACAGTTCCCTTTCGAAAGGGAACTCTACACTGCGTTTGAACGCATATGGGGAACGTCAGCACGTGAACCGGTGTCTGAAAGCAACCTCACCAATCCTATTGGTCGGCGACAGCCTATGACGTCATTATAGATACGACCCGGAAATATAAAAGGAGCGCCTAGAGAAGCAGTCAGCATCTTATCGTCTTCAGGAACTGTTTTGTCTGATTGCGATTCTTCGAATCTGGTAAGAATAATTACTATGTCTAACAAATGTTTCAGGAAGTGTGTGGATCCGTGTCCCAGGTTTTTGACACCCGATGACTCACACAATCTGTGCGTTTTCTGTCTGGGAGAAGAGCATGCACGGACAGTGCTTGAGGGCGCTGTCTGTGTAAACTGTGAGCATCTGCCTATTAAGACGCTCCGCTCTTGTCTTCTCGAAGGAAGTGGGGCCGGCATCTGTGCCTCGTGGTTCTGGTCCCGCTCATGCTGAGGCAGAGCGGCGGCTGAAATCATGGGGCTCTCAGGTGGAGCACACTGAGGAGTTTGAGAGGTGTAAATCTCTGAGGAGTTTGAAAGAGTGTTACTCCCTTCATTAGTAAGGGTAAAAAGCACTAAGTTAAGTCCTGCTCTCCAGGATGCCCGTCTCTACTCTCTGGTCTGAGATGGTTACTGCCTTTTGCAGTCACTCTTACTGGATATCTTCTCTGAAGATTGTGATTTGAGACTCTGTGATCAGACAGGTTGTTGGCCAAGACTAGGTTGCTTTAATTAGACCAGGTCGGCCTCCCTGGTGGCATTCAGGGTTGACTTTGTTCCCCTGACAAGTGACTGGCTAGGGTTCTTTCAGACCCCCTGGCTACTTTCCCTTAGAGGTACCCTCTTTTCTTCGACAAAGAAGTTTGGTCCCAGAAGCACTTCAGCGGCCTTGGTAGGCCTTCTGTGGAAGGCCTGTTTGAGGCTTATAGCTTGGGCTGTTGGCCATAGGGAATGCTGTCACTGACAGCCTATGTATGACCCGTAGGGGGAGTGGTTCTGGCACTTCAGTTGAAGCTGCTAGTTCTAATGTTTGTCTAGCCATTTTTTGGCATGCACTCCTCTCAAGCATGGCGGTGTGGGTATATCGTTCCCCATATGCGTTCAAGCGCAGTAAAGAGTCTCAGGTTACGTATGTAACCATGGTTCCCTGAGAACAGGGAATGAGACACTGCGTTACCTGCCATGCATCGGGGCTGCCTGACTGCTTCTCTAGGCGCTCCTTTTATACTTCTGGGTCACATCTATAATGACGTCGTAGGCTGTTGCCGGCCAATAGGATTGGTGAGGTTTGATAATTGCTTTCAGACACCGGTTCACGTGATGACGTTCCCCATATGCATTCAAACGCAGTGTCTCGTTCCCTGTTCTCAGGGAACCATGGTTACATACGTAACCTGAGACGTTTTATTGCACACCTTCCAGCCAATCAGAATCGAGTATCCAGACAGACTTTGGTATAAATAAACTTTATCGTTTTTTTGTTTTTTTTAACTATTTTATTAAAGTTAAAATATTAAATGAACGACTATATTAGACACTGACAAACAACATTTTCAAATCAAGCTTCTTTGTATGACATCTGCACAATTGCATCTTTTACATTGTGTGTTTGCTGTGCGAACAGTTTTCAATCTATATCGAACTGATCGTCTTTATGCTGGTCTTGATCCATTATCACAATTGCATTTCCTGCCATGTCCCAGTTCTGCTGTGCAGAGACAGCGGCCATGTTTCACGTGTTCCGTCGTTCACCTGGACAGTGTTTTCCGTGTCTAATCCCCACTAAAGCTCCGCTCTCCGCCGCTGGGACATGTGCCTGCTTCAGCATGCTTCCAAACTGCAGCTATGACAACAGTGCTGCTGTCGCTGCTGTCTCAAAACTTGGTCCCAAATAAAAATCAAAAGTCTAAAATTTCTTTTCACATTCAAACATAGATTAGTAATACAAAACGTCAAATATTTTAAATCATTAAAACATTCTTAAGAAATATTTCAATAAACTGGGTTTATTCAAAAGATCAAAATAAAAAAAATATTATTCATTGAATTATTTATATGACAGAATAAATCTGATTATACATTAGCTTTCCCTATAAGTTCCTTAAGGCAACAAATGCACATTATCACAGTATTTCTGGATGTACATTAAAGAACTGTTAAACACTATATCATGTTAATTGACATTATCATGTTTTTATTATATTATAAAGTCTTAAATGTGAATTTAAGATTATTGAAACCGCAAAAACACCTTAGTTTGAATTAGGTCAGAGGAAAAGATTTTAAAAATCAAGTGGTAAAATAATGTGTTGATTTTGAAATTGCTATTATTGATTGTTATAAAAAGTGCAATTTCTACCTTTGACCATTTAAAAAATAGTTTTGTGAGTGTGTAGTCAGGTTGATTTATATTAATTATGAATCAGTCAGGTTAATTGTATATTTAATATATATAAAAAATTTAATAATCAGCTAAATGCCCACAAAGCATTTAGCAATTACATGAACTATACTGACCCCTGGTTCTCCTGTCATTAGATCTGTAAGTGTTTTCATTGCATAATTCATCATGACACCTGAAAGGAAACATGTTAAACTCAATCGGTCAAACGATCAGACTGATTAAACCAGAATGAATCGTTATGGGTCAGATACAGGTGAATAATGATGAATATTCTAGATACAAATGTTTGAGCAGCTTGTACATGTTCTTTTTATTGCACTAATTTAAACATGTAATATCTATACATTGCAATATATTTCTCAAAAATCTTTTAATAGCCCAAGAAACATTCAAAATATTAAATTATATACCTTGTGGCTTTATTTATTCTAATAAAATTCATAAATATTAAAAAAAAAAAAAATGTTTCAGAAAATCTTCACTGAAAAATAATTTGGTATAAAACAAAATAAATATTCTTATCAAAAGAAAAGGTTGAACAAATATCAAAAGAAATTTACATACCATACATTTTGCTAAAACAGCTAAAATGCCTTCTTGGAAAAATAAAGGGTAAAACAGCTAGTTTGAATTAGGTCAGAGGAAAAAAAAATTTAAACCAAGGTAAAATATTAGGTTGATTTTGACATTTCTATTATTAATTGCTATAAAAAAATAAAAAATAAAATAAAGCAATGTGTTACTTTGAGGAACTTTTTCTTTTTCCAGATCTGGCCGTTTATATTACCTGGCAAAACATTGTACAGTGTATATAAAATTAAAAAAATTTTTTAAAAAATGGCAGTAAAATCAGAATAAGAAGATATGATAGAATATGAGGGTTAAGGCTTTTAAATAAAATAAATAAATAAAAAAAATTATAGTTCCAGTTCCCAAATGAAGTTCAGTCTCATATCAATACAGCTCTCTATCAATTAATAAACCAGCAATGAAACCTTCAAATGTATTTGTTAAAAAGGGCACTTGGTCCTCAATTTACTTGTTAAGGTCAACTGAACAATGAAATATGCGTATGTTTGGCTTGACCACAGCATTGACTCCAGGTTACTGTAACTGAATCAGTCTATGTTTAGTGCACTGTCAGCCTCAATAAGGGAACTTTAATCACAGTGTCGGGGTTAGCAGAGTTATATAATTAGGATGTTATTTGAGCCCTTTATAACTGAAAGATTCTGTGTGGCACACAGAGGATTCCAGGAGGACAATATATGGTTGTGCAATCAGTTACATTCTCAGTCTCTTGCCATCAAGTCGACCTGGTCACGTTGATCATGGGACATGGAAGTTAACGCTAGAGGGCAACGTGATACACTTTGTTTGCTCCAGGAAAAACTAGGTCACAAGGATACATGACCCTTCCCTATTTTTTGTGATGTCTCCTCGGCCAGATCTTCTGAGGGACAGCTAAGAGTGGAGCGTGTTTCAGCCAAGGTCAGAGGTCAAAGGTGCAGATTTATTTCAGATTTAATACCCTAATATATATATATATATATATATATATATATATATATAAAACGCTTTGCAGTTCTTTGTTCAATTCGCACCATCAAAATGAACCAAATGAAAAGTTTCATTTTCAATTTCTTTGGAGCAATTATACAAACGGATAATTGTCTCTCATTTTAATTTTCAATTTTACGAGCAGTGTTGGGTAAGTTACTTCAAAAAAGTAATTAATTACTAATTACATCAATGTTTTATTTAAAATACTTTTCTAATTACTCTCTCTGAAAAGTTATTTAATTACTCAATAAGTAACTTACTAATTACTTTTTAAAATCCCTATAAACCTTGACTGGATAGACAACAGAAAAGAAACTCTTTTAATAATTTAGTCAAACATGGAATAGTTTAGCCTTTTATAGCTTTTTAAAACATTTTAACTTTATTAAAACATATACTATAATATTTTTATTTACTTTATAATACTTACATTTTTTTTAGTAACAAATAGGGATGTCACTATACCAAAAATCTAGTAGTCGGTACTGATACCACTAAAAGTGCACAATACTCGATACCATGGTAAAATTATTTTTAAAAAAAAATAAAACAATGCTATATATATTTTTCCAGGTAGATCTAATAGTAACAAGTAAAAATATTTAAAATATTTGAAATTTATTAATCAAATATAAAATAACTGCATAAACATAACTGTATAAATTAAATATAGATGAATCCTTAAAGCTTTTCTTTTGTTGTTTGATTATCATTTATAATACAGATAGCAAATAGTAGACAGTAGCATGTTTTAAAGGCTGCTGTCACTAAGACCTAATGGAGGAAGACAATACTGTTACATGTGCTGTTCACATTCACATAACCAACGCGAATATACGCCAAGACGGGCATTTTGACATAACCGTGTGTGTATTTGAACGTTTATGTGTAATAAACCGCGAAAATCTGACACTCACGAGAGGCAGCTATGTGTGTTCGCACTGACTGAAGACCGTCTCTCAGAGGCGATAATTTATCATCAGACCTCCATTAACTGTATGACTGCGTGTTAACAACCAGAGATTGGACGATGTGTGAGTGGAGTGTGATTGATGATTACGAAAGTGTAATCCGCAGGTTAGTAGAGGAGCTGGGATACACATGCAAACATGTTCAAGAGGTCCTACAGCAACAGTATGGACTCGGGAGAGGCTCCAGTATTTCCTCCATTTCTAAATTCTGTGCATCGAGGAACATTCATCGTTTTGATTATGCACGGCTAGGGAGAGATGGTGTGGGTGCAGTCGTTCGACCAGCAATTACTGTTTGCGGCCCTGTGTATGGTACTGGCAGTGTTGGGTGTAATGTGTTACTGTAATTAAATTACTTATCCACTGAAAAAGTAAAGTAAGGGATTACTGATCATTTTTAGGTAATTTAATTACAGTTACTTATAATGTACTTGCGTTACATACTGTAAATTAGTTCAACAGTCCTGTTTAAATCAATATTGAATTTAAAATCTAAATTTGTCGTCTAAAGGTAAAAGTGAACGCTGCCTCTTTAAAATCGTTAGCTGTAGTGCAGTTGCGCGTGAGTTCGAAACTGTCTGAAGATGTCGGCAGAAGCGAGTGGCTGTTTTGCAGAATGGAAATAATCCAATTATTTCACTTTTTTTTTTTGACGCAGGTAGGCAAGAACATTACGGTAAAATGTAAGCTATATATGTCCTAGGGAGAAAAAACTGCGCGCTCTCTGAGAGACGGTCTTCAGTCAGTGCGTTCTCGACCAAAGCGCACACAGCCGCCTCTCGCGAGTCAGATTTTCGCGGTTTATTACACATAAACGTTCAAATACACACACAGTTATGTCAAAATGCCCGTCTTGGCGTATATTCGCGTTGGTTATGTGAATGTGAACAGTATGTGTAATAGTATTGTCTCCGTCCATTAAGTCTTAGTGACAGCAGCCTTTAAAACATGCTACTGTCTACTATTTGCTGTCTGTATTATAAATGATAATCAAACAACAAAAGAAAAGCTTTAATAAGGATTAATCTATATTTAATTTATACAGTTATGACTATGCGAGTTATTTTATATTTGATTATTCAATTTCTGTGGTATTTTTACTTACTACTATTAGACCTACCTGAAAAAAAAAAAAATTATATATATATATATATATATATATATATATATATAGCATTGTTCTTTATATCTTTATATATTTTTACCATGGTATCGACTTTGGTAGAGTATTGTGCACTTTTGGTGGTATTGGTACTACTGACTACTAGATTTTTGATATAGTGACATCCCTATTTGTTACTAAAAAAATGTAAGTATTATAAATAAATAAAAGTATTATAGTATATGTTTTAATAAAGTTAAAATGTTTTATAAAACTATAAAAGGCTAAACTATTCCATGTCTGACTAAATTATTAAAAGAGTTTCCTTTCTATTGTCTATACAGGTTTATAGGGATTTTAAGAAGTAATTAGTAAGTTACTTATTGAGTAATTAAATTACTTTTCAGACAGAGTAATTAGAAAAGTATTTTAAATACAACATTGATGATCAAGTCAAGTCACCATTATTTATATAGCGCTTTTTACAATGTAGATTGTGTCAAAGCAGCTTTACAGTGATAACTGGTACATTATTTTGGCTGCACAGCAGCTCTTAAGGAATAGTGTCAATGCAGGTAGATCAAAGCACTGTTGAATATCAAATATCAATTGTCAAGTGTCCCCAACTAAGCAAGCCAAAGGCGACAGCGGCAAGGAACCCAAACTCCAACAGGTGACATCAGGTGGCAAACAGGTGTTAAAATGGAGAAAAAACCTTGGGAGAAACCAGGCTTAGTCTGGGGGCCAGTTCGCCTCTGGCGAACAGTGCTGATGATGTAATTAGTAATTAATTACTTTTTTGAAGTAACTTACCCAACACTGGGTACTGGGTACTGGTATGTTGAGAGGTTCGGGATACAGGTTGGGTGAAAGAGCTGTAAGGCGCGCACTGGCACAAATTACCCCGCAATACACTCAGATGCGAAGAGAGGGAACTGCTCGCCAAACGAATCCCCATGATTATTATGCTGAGTATGCTGGTCACAAACTACATATGGACTAAAATGAAAAGGGGTTACTGAAGTTGTTGCCTCTGATGGTTTCAGGATGGAAGTCAACTCGTGAATAAACTACCCAGTTAAGTACACACTGTGTGCCTTGGTCAACAATGGTTTTCTGGACATTGATGACCCCTTTGGGAAGCATTGTGTCTCGACCATTGCTTCAAAATGCTGCATGGTTGGGCTGCAGAAATTCATCCCTGCCTGGAATGCACATACAATCCCATCCAAGGGCATACCCGACGCTCTTTTTGCAGCCCATCTCAGAACCGCTCAGATCCACCTGCTGAGGAACTTGCAGCTGACTACATTAGGAACGGAGGGGCTCGGACTTATCCTGCGCCCTTTGGACGCGACCCCCTTGATGGCCACCCCGACTTTCAGGTGCAGAGGGAAACATTACTGCTTTCAACCTGTAGTTATGATGAAATGTTTTACGATTGTCTTTTAGGTCACAGTGGCCTATTCTGAAGGGTTTGGAGACATGTGAACATTACACATAGACTGGAGCAATAGCAAGTGTGATGGTGTTTTTGTTGTTCAGATTAAACAGTAGCAGCCTTCAAATAACTTTTTGAGAGCATTTAGATTTTTACTGCACTATATCAGAGGCACACATCATTTTTACCCCAATCTATTTGTCTGACATCTTTACTGGTTACTTTTCAAATGACATTTTCTTATTAAAGTCTCATTTAAAAAGTATCATTAAAAGTTGTCATTTTTTAGATAAGTGGTTTAGTGTTTGCAGGACAGCAAAGCTACAAACATTAGATTATAAGATGCATTGCTGTATATCTACTGTGTCTAAAGGTAACAGTATTTAAATACAAAAGGGTATTTAAAGTGATAAAATGCAACATATACATTAATGCAGAAGAATTATTCACCCAAAAACAAAATGCTGACAACAAACAGTTTTTGCAGAATGAATAGTTTTGATGTTGATCATTTAAGTGACCTCCCAAATTGGCACCAGCACATGTTCGATTGAACTCACCTTTGTCATTATCAAAATCTTTGGGTTTTGTGGGTTTTGGGTTTTGTTTTGTCAGTCTTTTCTCACTCCTGAACTGCAGTATGGAATGGTTTCATGCTACAGTACAAGGACATACTACATTATTTGCATTAATTAACATGACTTATGTTTGGTACAGGAACTCATAACACATCACTGTATTTATCAGCTATCGTGAACTTGGTGTGGGGTCAGTGTCACACGTAACTGGTAATAATGACAAGTCCATTTGCAAGCTTAACTGGTTTATTTTAACATTTGCTACATAATAAAAACATTTATAACATTTGTTAAATTCAGAATTTAGTTTCTTATAATACCCAACAAGATATACAACAAACCTTGCATCACTATCAGTGCTATTTTTTTTTTATTTTTTTTTTGAACAGTTTTGAACAGTGAAATGACCCTAGGCAAACATATTCTGCTAGGAGAGCCAAAATGTGCTGTGGTTCATATAACAACAGTGTACATAGAAGAAAATGGAAGTTGTCTCTCTTTAAATGGCCAATTCAGGAACAGGAACAGAAACTGCTTTAGGTAAGTACAGTAATGCTTATTAAGATACTGTATATGGCACTGGGCTACACAAATAAACTTTGAATTTACACCCCTACACATACAAAAATGTGATACAGAAATTACTCAGACAGATGCCATACTAACCCCTGAACACATGCCCAAGATTCCTAACAAAATACAACAAAGCAGGATATATAACAAATACATATAACAATATGTAAAACTTTATTTTCGAACTTCACACACTGTCAGCCAGACCCCATTTAAGTTGCTGCATTCGTCAGTTTTGCTAGCACCTCACTCAGGCTTCTTAAAAACACTAGTTTGCCAAATTTGCTTTAAAAGGCAGCTGTCATTATCATTTAGATACGTCTGGATGCAGGGGCCACAACCTGCCACCTGCCCACGACATGCAGTTATAACAGGCACAGAATTGGGCATGTTTGTGCACATCTTTGTTTTTTTCAACGCGCTCATCAAACAGCTGTGGTAACTCGGATCAGTCTACAAACACGGTGAGTCATGTCATCCTCTCCTAGCATTGTTACCTGTTCCATTTGCCACATGTTCAGTATAGCTCTCTCTGTCAGCGACGAGGGATTTACATGTCATAAATGTAGGGAAATAGTCAGGCTGACAGAGAGAATCTCAGAATTAGAGACACGCATCCAAACTTTAATCGAGGATAGTAAGAACGCAAGGGCTTCAGATACTGTTTTGGATGCGATTAGCTTAGTGAACTCTGTACATTGTTCGGTTCCGGCTGTAGAGCCCGTGCAGCAGGGCACTTGGGTAACGGTGAGGCGGCCTAGCCGCGGAAAACACCACTTTTCCGTTCCAATAATAACATCAAACAGGTTCTCCCCACTCAGTGATGCACCCACTGAGAATCCTGTTGAAAGTGCCCTAGTTATTGGCGATTCTATTACACGGAACGTGAAAATAGAGACACCAGCCACCATAGTCACATGTTTGCCGGGAGCCAGAGCACCTGACATCAAAGCAAATTTAAAAGTGCTGGCTAATGCTAATCGTAAATACTCTAAAATTATTATTCACGTCGGCACTAATGATGTTCGACTTCGCCAGTCGGAGATCACTAAAATTAACATTAAAGAGGTGTGTGAACTCGCAAATACAATGTCAGGAGAAGTAATTTGCTCTGGTCCCCTTCCTGTTCGTCGGAGTGATGAGATAGTTAGCAGATTGTCATCACTCAATGGCTGGCTGTCTAAGTGGTGTCGGCAAAATAATATAGGTTTTATAGACAATTGGAAAAGTTTTTGGGGCAGACCTGACCTGTTGAAAAGAGATGGTATTCATCCCTCTCGGGATGGTGCTGCTCTTCTCTCTAGTAATATGGCACATAGTCCTAGAGCTGAAACATGACAAACTGTGGCCCAGGTCAGGAAGCAGACATACTGGCTAAACCGACCGTCTGCTAGCTGCCTCACGTTACAGAAGTAAAATAATTCCCAACACATAGAAACTCTTACACCTAGATATTATCACATAGAGACTGTGTCTGTACCCCGAATTAGTAAAAACAAAAAACTTCCAAACCCATTTAATGGTAAAAATTTAATTGATGTTCAACAAATAAAAAATAGAGATAGTAATGATAAACAAATGATAAAGCTTGGGTTGTTAAATATTAGATCCCTTTCATCAAAATCACTTATTGTAAATGATATTATCACAGACAATAATCTAGATATGCTGTGTTTGACAGAAACTTGGCTAAAACCGGACGATTACATTACTTTAAATGAGTCTAGCCCTCAAGGTTATGATTATCGACACAATCCTCGTCAGAAAGGCAAAGGAGGAGGTGTTGCTGTAATTTATAGTAATATTTATAGTATTAGTCAAAAGTCTCTCAAATATAATTCCTTCGAAGTGATGGTACTTTACGTAACATTATGTAAGTTGACATTTGTGTTGGCTACTGTATACAGGCCACCAGGACACCATACAGACTTTATCAAAGAATTTGCTGATTTTCTATCGGAGTTAGTACTAGCAGCAGATAAAGTACTTGTTGTTGGTGACTTTAATATCCATGTAGATAATGAAAAAGACTCATTGGGATTGGCATTTGCAGATATTCTAAACTCTATTGGTGTTAGACAACACGTGTCAGGACCCACTCATTGTCGTAACCATACCTTAGATCTAATATTGTCATATGGAATTGATATTGATGCCGTTGAAATTCTGCAGCAGAGTGACGACATCTCAGATCATTACCTAGTCTCGTGTTTACTACATTTAGTCAAAACAGCTAAACTGCCTCCCTGCCATAAATTTGGTAGAACCATCACTTCTACCACTAAAGAACGCTTTATAAATAATCTTCCTGATCAGTTTCATCGCCTTAGCATGCCAGACAGCTTAGAAGACCTCGATGTTGCAACGGAAACTATTGCCTCTGTCTTTTCAAGCACATTAGACTCAGTTGCTCCTTTGCGTTTAAAAAAGATTAAGGAAATTAATCCAACACCATGGTACAATGAGCACACTCAGTCCCTAAAGGTAGCAGCCAGAAAAATGGAACGCAGCTGGAAGAAAACAAAACTAGAAGTATTTCGCATTTTGTGGAGGGAGAGAATGGTTGAGTACAGAAAGGCCTTAAAATCTGCTAGATCTGCCTATTTTTCAAAACTTTTAGAAGAAAATAAACAAAACCCTAGGTATTTATTTGATACAGTGGCTAAATTAACAAGAAATAAAGCTTCAACTTCTGATGTTTCCAAAGAGCACAGCAGTGATGACTTCATGAACTTCTTTACTTGCAAGATTGATAATATTAGAAAAAAAAATTATAACCACGCAACCGTCTACTACAGTATTGCGTCAGACGGTGCACTGTTGTGTCCCTGAGGAAAAATTCAATTCATTTACTCCTTTAAGAGAGGAAGAATTGTCTAAACTTGTTAAATCGTCAAAATCGACAACATGTATGTTAGACCCTATACCAACTAAGCTATTGAAAGAGATGCTTCCAGAGGTCATAGATCCTCTTCTTAATATCGTTAATTCATCTTTATCACTAGGATACGTACCAAAAACTTTTAAGTTGGCTATTATTAAACCTCTTATTAAAAAACCACAACTTGATCCTAGAGAATTAGTCAATTACAGGCCAATCTCAAATCTCACTTTTCTGTCAAAAATACTAGAAAAGGCTGTATCATCACAACTATGTTCCTTTTTAGAAAGAAATAGTATCTATGAGGATTTCCAGTCAGGATTTAGACCATACCATAGTACTGAAACTGCTCTCATTAGAGTTACTAATGATTTGCTCTTATCATCAGATCGTGGTTGTATCTCTCTATTAGTGTTACTGGATCTTAGTGCTGCATTTGACACTATTGATCACAATATTCTTTTAAATAGACTCAAAAATTATGTTGGCATTACTGGAATTGCATTGTCATGGTTCAAATCATACTTATCTGACCGTTATCAGTTTGTAGAAGTAAATGAAGAGAGGTCATATCGATCACAAGTTGAATATGGAGTACCGCAAGGCTCGGTACTAGGACCATTGCTTTTCACTCTGTACATGCTACCCTTAGGAGATATCATCAGGAAGCATGGTGTTAGTTTTCACTGTTACGCTGATGATACTCAGCTCTATATTTCTTCGCGCCCTGACGAAACTTACCAATTCACAAAATTAACGGAATGCATAGCTGATATAAAAAATTGGATGACCAGTAATTTCCTACTACTAAATTCAGAAAAAACAGATATTCTAATTTTTGGACCAAAAACTTCCTCACGTAATAACCTAGAATGTTGTCTAACACTTGATGGCTGCTCTGTTAAGTCTTCGTCGTCAGTTAGGAACCTGGGTGTGCTCTTTGATACCAATCTTTCATTTGAAGGCCATGTTTCTAGCATCTGTAAAACCGCATTCTTCCATCTTAAAAATATATCTAAATTACGACATATGCTCTCGATGACAAATGCGGAACAGTTAGTTCATGCGTTCATGACCTCAAGGCTAGATTACTGTAACGCTCTACTAGGTGGTTGTTCTGCTCGCCTGATAAATAAACTACAGCTCGTACAAAATGCAGCAGCTAGAGTTCTTACTAGAACTAGGAAATATGACCATATCTGCCCGGTTCTGTCAACACTGCATTGGCTTCCTGTTAAACATCGTATAGATTTTAAAATCTTGCTAATTACCTACAAAGCACTAAATGGTTTAGCTCCCCAGTACCTGAGCGAGCTCTTAATGCATTATAGTCTTTCGCGTCTATTACGATCTCAGAATTCAGGCCAGCTAATAATACCTAGAATATCAAAATCAACTGCAGGTGGTAGATCCTTCTCCTATTTGGCACCTAAAATATAAATAATGGTGACAATCTTCCTAGCATTGTTCGGGAAGCAGACACACTCTGTCAGTTTAAATCTAAACTAAAAACACATCTCTTTAACCTGGCATACACATTATCAATTTATTTTTTCAAATCCGTTAAAGGATTATTAGGCTGCATAAATTAGGTCAGCCGGAACCGGGAACACTTCCAATAACACCAGATGTACTCGTTACATCAGAAGAAGAATGGCATCTACTCTAATATTAGTCTTTCTGTTTATCCCGAGGTTTACCGTAGTCAGCCGGATCTGGGCCGTATCCGGGTGAGATCGAGGACCTGCGCCATGACACAACCACAACACAGCCCTGAAGTATCAGCAGAGATTGAGTCAAGTAGATCATCCACTATGAAGGCCTCATCAACATGACAACCAGTGGCACATCTCCTCAACAACCGTCCATACCGGTGTGATGAATACGATCCTCAACTGGATGGAACTGAATTAAACACTTTGAATGTTGCGATCATATCTGACTTATGATAGCAGCCTGAGTCGTAACAAAGCACTGTTCGCCAGAGGAGAACTGGCCCCCCGACTGGGCCTGGTTTCTCCCAAGGTTTTTTCTCCATTTTAACACCTGTTTGCCACCTGATGTCACCTGTTGGAGTTTGGGTTCCTTGCCGCTGTCGCCTTTGGCTTGCTTAGTTGGGGACACTTGACAATTGACATTTGATATTCAACAGTGCTTTGATCTGCCTGCACTGACACTATTCCTTACGAGCTGCTGTGCAGCCAAAATAATGTACCAGTTATCACTGTAAAGCTGCTTTGACACAATCTACATTGTAAATAGCGCTATATAAATAATGGTGACTTGACTTGACATCTTGCATGCTAACGCATCTCGCAGAGAGGAAGCAATGGATAGTGACTTTGACACTTCAGAAACTTTCTCCTTCATCTCCACTAACACTTCAAACTGTTGCACTACCTGTAGGACATTAGCCTTAATGTGGTTGACTGAAATGGTTAGCTCGCTAAATTTTTCATCCATGTTCTCAGCTAGCCTTGACGCAGAGTTTTTTTATCTCAAGCTCAATGTCGAGCAGGCCATCTAGAACTTCATTTTCTTGTCCATTATTTCACAGACAATATCAGCATTTCAGTTCACTGCAGTCTATCTGCAACATCAACAATATCAAGAGTTAGTTTAATAAGTCATCATTATTAGTTTTATTACAAATTTTAAATGTTACTTTAAAATGTTACCACCATAGATTCTTAATGTTATTGAATGTGGCCACTGCAAGCTATTTCACTATTCCTCGGGTTTATGATCTTTATGAAACAAGTTGCTTTTAATTTTCACTGTTGACTGATTGTGCAGACCTATTATAGACTGTTACTAGCTATACATTTTTATTATATAATAAAAGAATAATTTGTTAGTGTTGTCATTTGTATTATATTATTAGGCCTATCATAAACATTTTATGTTAATGTGCTATGCAAAGGAAAGAAAAAACTGACCAATTACGATGCTGTTTTCACAACTGTTCAAGAAATTATTAAATTCTCTCATTCTCAAAGCACTCGACCAAATTTGTAAATACAAGTTTAACCCCTTGCAGTTTGATTTTGATGTGGGCTATAGTTTTGTAGTCTGTTTTTAAAACATTTTCATTTTAATTTGGCACAACCCTATTTTGGTGTTTGAATTCTAAACATTTAACATTTCTTTGCTTAGGGTATAAGTTTCAGAATGAAAGGTGGTAACTGTTGATCAGTGAAATCAAAGCAGTGCATTACAGACATAATCGGTTACCTGTACAGTTACAGACGTACAGGGAACCGTTAGATACTGGTTTTACTATACAGTGTATTGTTGCATAACTGTATATATTTAAGCATGTAACTTAATAATTTTGCCTGCTTTAAAGGCTTTGAGAAACTTTCCTTTTCATCACTGATTTTGAAGAGACTTGGGCTGGATTTCCCAAAACCTTCTTAACTCTACGTCGTTCTTAAATTATACCTGAAGCTGTGTTAATTGATCATTTTGATTCTTGAAAACAAACTTGCCTTTTCTTTTTGGAGGTACTTTCAAGTCATATTTCATATGTTACAAAAACAGCCTTCTTCCACCTCAGAAACATTGCTAAGCTACGGAATATGTTATCTGTTTCTGTGCAGAAAAGTTAGTTCATGCGTTCATGACGTCTAGACTAGATTACTATAATGCATTACTAGCTGGTTGTCCTGCTTCCTCAATAAACAAGCTACAATTAGTACAAAATGCAGATGCTAGAGTTCTCACCAGGTCAAGAAAATATGATCATATAACACCAATTTTATCATCTCTACACTGGTTACCTATTAAGTTCCGTATCGATTATAAAGTACTGCTAATGACCTATAAGGCTCTAAATGGTTTAGCTCCAGTGTACTTAACCGATCTTCTATCGCCCTACAATCCTTCAGGCTCTTTAAGATCACAAAACTCTGGACTTCTGGTTGTACCTAGGATAGCTAAGTCCTCTAAAGGAGGGAGAGCGTTTTCACATTTGGCTCCTAAACTCTGGAATAGCCTTCCTGATAATGTTCGGGGCTCAGACTCAATCTCCCAGTTTAAATCTAGATTAAAGACGCATCTCTTTAGCCAAGCATTCACATAATGCATCTCAGATCAATTGCACATGACTATCTTTGCTTAATGTTATGAACAGCAGCTACGCTAATTATTCTCCATTTGCTTTTCCGTTTTTCCGTTGACTAGAGAGTACATCAGCTTCAGTTTGGATCCAGCCTCTTAAGAAGACCTCAGATGACCAACACCTTTGAAGAGACTGCGCCAACTCCTGCGAGGACTTCAGAAGACACCACATCTGGATCAACACGCACATTCCCAAATTTCTATATATATGCTAACACTGATTGTAAATAAATTGCCTAAATTATTACATTATTAGCTAATTGCATTCTCTAAATTGTAATATTGACATGCATTCTCTGTAAAGCTGCTTTGAAACGATATGTATTGTGAAAAGCGCTATACAAATAAATGTGAATTGAATTGAATTGAATTCCTGTCTTGAACTTGGCCAGGTCTACGGTTCTGATGGCGTATACCTTCCAGCTCGATGTTTTCCAAAATTCCAAATGCAACAATGTTACTAAATTATGCCCACATAACATTTCACAGTTTCTGCTTACATTTTCAAAACTATACACAATTCACAAAACTACACAAACAATATGTGAGGAAAACCTTATTTCTTGCACTTGTTTGTTGGGCTTTTTCAGTCATGGTGTTACAGTGTGCTACATAGGCTATTGTAAGTGGGTTTGTTAGGACTCTAACACTATAAATACAAAATTCCAATACTTTTCAATTTTCTAGTTTGCTTGTGTACCACAGTAAAATAATTTGCCAACCAATGGAAACCAACTGAAACATATTTAACCAACACATACCTTTTGTGTGTAAGCAGTTAAAAAACTTCTCAGATTCAACTAGGGTTATGCACTGCCATCAACCTCAAAGAGAGGACTCTTAGGGTAGTGGATAAACATGTCTAGTAGTTTAGGGGATAAACATGTGGACATTTGCAGTGAAATACCTTTGGCCTCTGATGTATCTGCAATTGCCAGCCCTTTTGCATCGCAGATACTGTAGCTGTCAGCGGAATTTAAATATTCCTGCACTGTTTGTCCCACCGTCTGAACACCCTGGCCTTCAGATATTGTGACATGCACTGTAGTTGTGATAGAGAAAAAGTTCATAATCCAGTTATGCGGTTCCCAACTCTAGTCCGGGAGTACCCCCAATACTGCACATTTTTTGTCTCTCTGACAAACCAATCTGAGGTCTTGGAGTTTTTACTAATGAGCTGATGAGTTGAATCAGGTGCATTTGATTAAGGAGACATCTATAATGTGCAGTGATGGTGGTACTCCAGGACCACAGTTGGGAACAAGTTTAACATTACAGTTTAACATCCAGTTTAACATTAGCTACAGCATTTAAAGTGCAATTTATGAGCTGAAAGATACAAATACATACTGTATGGAGATATTTTCCCGCTGTCCTCAATGTCTGCTATATAAATCTGTTTTCTTGCTGATTTGGCCCTTTGTAGAGGGTTTTGAAACGTATTAGATGGGTGTGTAAAGGCAGTGCTCCCTTTTGGGCGACAGGATAATGGTGTTGAAGGGCCTGCAACTGGTGTCAAAACTTGTTGTTCTTTGCTTGTCCCTGACACAGCAAATGATTCTCTGGCTCTCATCCGGGTGGTCTGAAACTGTCCAGATTGATCTGGAAAAAATGTTTCTCTTGTTATGTCGTCTTCTAAGTAAAGACTATCTGGCTCGACCTAAAGGGAAGGAAACAATAATGCTAGATTAATGTCACTGCTAAATGCCTGTATAGCAGTCTCGTGTAGCCTTCAGACTCACGGCAGACTCTATCGCAGCTGTTATTGGCTAATAAGGACCACTCAAGAGACCATCTGACTGATATGTTTAAGCAACCAATCACGAATCTCAGGTTTCTATGGGAGCCGGTCAACCGGAGCTTCTAACAGCAGCTGCAGTGATGCAATGACTTTATCAATCAGCAATTGGCTCTGAAGTACGCGCTGCAGTTTTTCCTATTCATTACTAGTAGGAGTGAACCGTCTTCTATATACAGGTGCTGGTTATATAATTAGAAATAATCAAAAAGTTGATTTATTTCACTAATTCCATTCAAAAAGTGAAACTTGTATATTATATTCATTTATTACACACAGACTGATAATATTTCAAATGTTTATTTCTTTTAATTTTGATGATTATAACTGACAACTAAAGAAAATCCCAAATTCAGCACTCAACTGTATTTTTATATGTTACGAGGCAAAATTCAATTTTAACAGGACAAACTGAAATGGCATTATAACGACTACGCATTACTACGGAGAGCTTACAACCTACTATCTACATTCTGTCTTGCGAGCAAATTGTGCACAGTTAAGTGCAGAGTTCTCGTTTACACGACACCGTTTTCAACTGAAACAGAAACTTTTATGCGTTTATTTACACGACAACAGCGTTTTGGTGGCTGAAAATGCAAGCTTTTGAAATAAAGGTTTCAAAATTCAAGGTTCTAAAAACAATGCCTTTACAATCTCTTCGTAACCAAAAAAAAAAAACGTGAATTTGTGAAAATGGTTATGTGACACGCATGCATATTATGCATTCGCGGGGTAACAGGTGTTTCTTGACAAAGTGATATCGCCAACTACTGGCCTGGCATGCGTAATACAATATATTTTAGTCAATTTCGCAGATCATTTTGAGAACGTTGTTGTCTGTTTTTAGTACATCATTGTCGTGTAAACACACTACAAACTATATAGAAGTTATTACTAACCTTTGGACTAACCTTTACGTTCCAATTTAACCCTATGGGAGGCACCGGCGCGATCACCTGCATATGCTGGCTAGTGGCTAACGCTAGCTTAACTATCAAGCTAACATTAACGAAAGTTTTTAAAGACAAAATAATGCACAAAAGCATTAAAACAACCAGTTACTCACCTTAAAAATTGACTCCAATCGGTCTCTCGACAGATCTCGGGCTGACATTATCAGCCTTTTTGCGCCGTGGTGTAGGCTGAACTGCGGGTGCAGGTCGTCTATTGCAAAGTCACATTATTGAACCTGGCGGAACTCCATACACATACTTTTCCGAATGCCCGTCTTCATCTTCTGACGTGTCTCGTTTTACCATCTCGACTGCCTGTGCAGTTTAAACTTTTATTTCTTGCTCTTTATCTCTCTATTTCTTTCATAAATCTTTCTTTATCATGGGTCTATTCTTTTCATTCTTTATTTTATTTTGAATGTAATATGGAATATAATAAAGTACACGTAGAGATATCTCAGCGCGTTGCCACTGTCTGACATGTATGGTCAGACGTGCCAATGCATAGGCATATACATACAGCGCTCTGGGTAAATACATTTACATGCCCACCCCCCCACTCCCCCCACTGGTACGGTCCAACCGGGAGCGCAAAACAGAGAAATGGAATTCAGAATAATGAGTCATTTTTATGTTAGTTCAAAAACCAGATTCCGACGCAACAATCCAAACTCGTAAAATTGAAAATTAAAATGAGAGACAATTATCTGTTTGTATTGCTCCAAAGAAATTGAAAATGAAAGTTAGAAGCCAAGTTTTCATTTGGTTCATTTTGTGCGAATTGAACAAAGAAATGCAAAGCGTTACACGGACCATATATAGGCCATTCTAAAGAATTGGTGCAAACTGCTGTCCCAGTCCACAACCAAAAAACACATTTAATAAGTTTTCAAAATTTTAGATGTTTACTAAGATCCTTCTATTATCTATTGAATCCCACAATAATGTTTTAAAAATGTCAGTAAGCTTAATATATATAAAATCATCATTTATTGGGTACTTTCATTTGGGAGGAGGCTGTCCCGAACCCTAACCCCTAAATTTCAATTTTCAACTTGAAAATCTTTTTTTTTTTTTTTTTTTTTAAAGTGAATTTAAAAAAATATATATTTATTTTATATTTTATTTTTAAATAATGTTAATCCATAAAATTAAGTTTAACTGTGCTGATTATCATCTTTGAGCTATAGGCTCAAAAGTATATAAAATTGTCATTACCGAAACAGTCATGACCGAAACGTCATCATTGTTTTACTACAGCAACTCAACGCATTTAGGCATGTAGACATAGTCAAGATGATCTGCTGAAGTCACAATTATTTTAAGTGACTTTGAATGTGGCTTGGTTGTTGGTGCGAGATAGGCTAGTATTAGTATTTCAGAAACTGCTGATCTGCTGGGATTTTCACTCACAACCATCTCTAGGGTTTACAGAGAATGGTCCGAAAAAGTTACAACCGAGGTCTGCAAAAGAGCATCTCTAAATGCACAACACGTCCAGATGAGGAGATGAGCTACAGCAGCAGAAGACACACCGGTGACACTCCTGTCAGTTAAGAACAGCAAACTGAGGCTACAATTCACACGGCTCACCAAAACTGGACAATAGAAGACTGGAAAAACATTGCCTGGTCTGATGAGTCTGGATTTCTGCTGCGGCATTCAGATGGAGGGTTAGAATTTGGCATAAACCACATGAAAGCAGATCCATCCTGTCTTGTATCATTGCTCATGCTGCTGCTGGTGTAATGGTGTGGAGGTGTTTTTCTTGGCACACTTTGGGCCCCTTATTACCAAATGAGCATCATTTAAACACCAGAATCTACCTGAGTATTGTTGCTGACCATGTCCATCCCTTTATGACCACAGTGTATCATCTTCTGATCTACTTCCAGCAGGATAATGCACCATCACAAAGCACAAATCATCTCAAACTGTTTCTTGAACATGACAGTGAGTTCACTATTATGGCCTCCATAGTCACCAAATCTCAAACCAATAGTAAGCAAAGCTTTATTTATATAACACCTTTTAAAACAGTGTTTATAAAGAGCATTACAGAAGAGAAATACACACACACACAAAAACATACATACACATATAGAAATATGATAGTTCGGGGTAAGTTCGGGGTACCCCTATCTGAATGGAAGAGTCAGAGAGCCTTGGTTTGTGATTTACACTAGCCGGCTTCCTAGTGTCTTTCCACCCCTACTGGATTGGAGCATCCAAACCCACATGTAATCATACATGTGTACAATAACACCAGCCCAGCATTATGAACTGCATTATGAACTCTTTGTAAGTGTTTAATAGAGCTCTTTGGTAACCCAGCAAAAACGCTATTGCTGTAGTCAAGTCTAGACATAAATGCATAAACAACTTTTTGGGTCACCAACTGTTTGGTTACCCACATTCTTCAAAATATCTTCTTTTATGTTCACTCTGTCAGGAGAAGAAATAAATTAATACACGTTTGGAACAACTTGAGAGTGAGTAAATAATGACAGAATTTTCATTTCTGGGTGAACTATCCCTCTTAGCATGTTTACTATTAAGCTTCTGTTTCTTTAAGACCTGCAAGCATCTAAAAGAACAGACACTCATCTGATTTTCTCTCAACTGATTACTTTCACTTTAGACATAACCAACTGTGTTTATGTAAACCTTATGTGTATTTGACAGTATTAGTGCAATCAGACGCGAAAGATGAAGTCAAAATCGGATTCTGTTTGACAGGCTTCTTAGTGAGCACACTTCGGGTGTACGCGCTCAGAAAAAGCGCATGTCAGACAAGCACGCGAATGAAAAGTTTAACTGGCAAGGCTTTAAAGCACATGCAAATAATGAATTTTAGTGATTGAGAAAAAGTGCAGTATCCCGTGAGGGTAATACCGCTGCGTTAACATGTAATGCGAATGCACGTCGAGTTGTACAGTATTTGGACTGAGACACAGAACTGCAAATCATGTGCTTTTGGGGGCCCCCTGGTGGCCATGTCGCTTAGTTCGCTTATGCCTTGGGCTGGCTCTGTGTATATATATATATATATATATATATATATATATACACAGTGCCCCCCACAAATATGTGAAAAAAAAATATGAATTGTTTATCCTTTTGATCTTTCATTAAAAAAATTCAATTATTGCCACCCAATTATTGCAACGTCTATAATGCCTGATGAGTTTGGAGAACACCTGACAAGAGATCAAATTTCAAACGATATATGGACATGACCTCGATCATTTTTGGTGACGTGATATATTGCCCATTATGTTTACACAAAAATAAATGTCACCGACATTTTGCCGATCGCGCTGCCTCTGTCAGGGCGAATCAGTGGTGGGCTCTGGCTTTGGGTCTGTTGTGGGCATGGCTGAATGCTGGATAGGTTCTAGGTCCAGCCCTGAAAAATTTCTAATATCAACGCGGGTCCTAAAGCACTTGCCCAGTAATAAACCTTCATTCCAGTGATATTCTTTTGAGCTCTTTTGTATTGTGTATTTTTTTTATCCCTCTTGCTCATTCTGTCTCCTCAACCGTTATACGTCCCCTAATGCTGACTGGTTACATCTTTGTTGTTAGTTGTCGGCCCAACTAACTTCCAAACAGTGTATTTGAAAAATTACTTAACCCACCTTTAAATTACTGTTACATTATTTTGTAATAAGTAAAACAAAACCTATGAAGTATGATGTATCTAACACAATATACACTGTATATTGTGTATATAGGACTATTTCATATCCTGCAGTATCATATATTTTTAATTTAATTATAATTAAATTGATAAAAATATGTGTTTTCATTAGTGGATCCAGATTTTTTGGACTCCCTAAATAACATATTTGATTTAGTATATAAATTAGTGCAATATACAATTCATACAGACCACCCACACATACAGTTAGCAGGCCATTATTTCAAATTAGACCCATCATGCAATGTGGAGTACCATCCTAAAGTGGTTTATTTTGCAAAAATGACCAACAGACTGTAAATGATCCTGCTTCCACAGCCAATTATACTAAGAATGAGCACATAAATGGACATAAAATATTGATTTAAGTATCTGATTATGTGAGTGTTATGAGAAACATGGAACATGTTTAATTGGCTGTCATATAGACAAGAGTCAAAAAAAGAACACTCATATTCATAGAACAAAAATATAAAACAGATTTCAGTTGTTATGATGCTGATGTTATGTAATTGTGCAACAAGCATGTTGTTATGCATATAAGTTGTGCAGTTATCTCAGAACTATATCTTATATATATACACTGATGCTCTTTCTTACTATCATCCCTGAGGGGGAGAGAACATAGAGCAATCAGTGAGCGTTCATACTGTGTGTTTGAGGTTCAATTTGATAAATCACACATGCTGACAGATTGTCAGAAACATGATGAATCCAGCATAACGTGACTTTGGTATAAAATACACAAATATATAACATCTTAAAGTCTTAAGAGTCTTTTCATCAAATACTGAACAAAGTTAATTTTAATATGTGTGTGTGTCTTTGTAAACTCTGCTTTTAAAGTTTTCTGTGATGGGCAGGTTTAGTGTTAGGCTATAGAATATACAATTTGTACATTATAAAAATCATTATGTCTATGGGAAGACCCCATAAAACGTGCGTGTGTGTGTTGAATGTAAACTAGTATCTGCACTTCCCCCTCACTGGTGCTTGGAGCCATGAAACTACGGAAATGTATTTCAAGTATATATATCATGTATTCCCATTACACCTAGGGGGCGGTATGTTCCTTATAAACCTTATTTAAAAAAAAGCCTTGAAAGTGTAAATGTTTTGACTGTAAAATGTTCTTTGCCATCCTCTTTCCCCACTCAATTACACATTTATATTTTTATATTTATTGATATCAACTGAGGATTTTTTGTGGCACTTTTATCTTTTAAAATGTTGTACCTGGTATTCCCTTTGTTATGAGTACCAATGTCCCCACAAGGATAGTAATACCAGTAACTTGTGGTGACATTTTTTTGGTCCTTATTAGGAAAACAGCTTATAAATCATATGAATCATACAGTTTGTACAGTATAAAAATCCTTATGTCTCCTTATGTCTATAAGTCCCAATAAAACATGGAAACCCAATGTGTGTGTGTGTGCTGAATGTAAACTAGTATCTGCACTTCCCCCTCAACATTTTGTAACCTACTTTTTAGGGGTCCAAGCCCCTTATATGTAAGGCATATTCACTTGTTTTAAGAAAAGTTAAGCTCATGTTAAAACTCAGTTCATTAAAATAAATGTAAATTATTTGGCAGCGGCAGTTCTTCGCAATGTAGATACTATTTGCACCTAAGTATTGTTGTACATTAACAGGATGCAATAATAACAGAGTGTACATGGATATATTTATTAAAATTATTAAATGGATGCCAGTTTATTGGGACAATAAAGCCTTCCCTACACCCCAAACCCTACCCAATAAATACTTTATATGAAACACTCGTTAAGCACTTTATTTCCACTTTTCAAATATTTTCTTCATTTTTATTGAAAACAAATGCCTTTTCAATCTAATTTGTGATGGGAAAAGGGAGAAGAGCGCGTTTGGCGAAAGGTACATCAAAGGCTTGATTGCGTCAAAAGCTACTCTTGCAAGCTAACTTGACATTTGATATTCAGCAGTGCTTTGCATCTGCCTGCATTGACACATTTTTCTTTATGAGCTGCTGTGCAGCCAAAATAATCACTGTATATATTATATTTTCCATTTTAATTTTACTTTCAGTTAAAGATTTAGTTACTAAAGGAAAACGAGAAATTGTGCCTTGGTAACGAACTAAAATAAAGTTTGTTTGTTTTTTGTTGTTTTTTTCCAGTTAACATATATTTTATTACAAAAAGTTTTTGGTTTTAATTTAGGTTATAATAATATCCCTGATCCTCACACACAGATTGTCTATTTTAAAGATTCAGATCTTCATCAGTGATGATAAATAATTCATTTCTGACGCAGCACAGCTTTAGAAACATTTCTTATGGGCTTGTCAGCTTTAACAGTCCAGACATGGATCTTGTTTATGATAACCCATCCCATTTGGGATGCTGTGACTTGGATTCGTAAACATGCCACGGGTTCCGGCACAAATTTCTGGACATCTGGTTCATTAAACTGGCCTTTCTGAAGAGAACCCAGTTTGTGAAATCCCGAGCAGTCCACCCCCGACTCCGTTTTCACCAGAGTTTTTCCAAGTTCCACATCAGCAGAGACCAGCTCATCTTTTCCTTCTAATCCTGTTCGTATGCAGACACGAGAGATGAGAACAGGTTCACGAAAGACCACTAAAAAGTAGTTTTCTGAGCCAATAGGGGACACACCCCAGAAATAGCCTGAACCATGGATGTAAGCCTTTTCGGCTACATTGGCCTTAAAATTCTCAATGTTTGTGCGAATATCTGCTGGAGGGTTATCAGCAACTTCTTTGACAAAGTCCTCGTCCTTTAGGTGATTGTATATCCCCCTAAATGACGAGTAAGTGCCCATGTGCTGAAACAGAGATGGGCGGAAACGAATGACTTTATCCTGCATTAGCAATCTGTGAAAATGCGACAGCAGGAAGTCGCAGGGCATCTCTTGGTAGAAATTATAAAGGAAACGGGCCAGAATGGGCAGATCTTTGGATTGGTAGAGTTTTCCGATGTAGCCCAACTTGGAGAATTCCAATGTGACCCACTTCGAGTCCATCGAACGGATGTGCTCACGAATACTGGAGAGAAAGTTCTTTGTACAGCTCACGTCATCCTCCAGCATGATATAGTATTGGGAGAGGTTACTGCTAAAATGGAGCAAATAGGAGTAGTCCACATTTTGCTTCGAACGGAAGGACACACGGTCAGGAGCGTCATTGAAGTTCCTCTTCAGTCCAGTAAGGGGAGGATAGTCATCTTCATTGACATGGATAACTAGCAGTTGACCCTTTGACAGCTGCAGGTGGAACTGATCTATAATTTTCTGTAAGGTCTCCCGGATCCAGCTCACATCAAAGTCAGCAAGAAGGACGACGACCATCATTTGATCCAGCTCTTCCTCTGAGGACTCGGAGAAGATTGACTGAAGTGTGTCGTGAAGATAACTGCCCTTTACCCTCTTCACAGACGAGAGGCCCACTGTAAGGTACTCTGAAAAATGATGAAACCACAGGGGTATGACTACAGAATGTTTACTGGGATTCATTTTTTTTAACAAATTCTTAACGGTTTCCCTGCCATTGACAGAATTTTCCAGCAATCCATGTTTTCACTGTTAAACGGTAGGGGGCGCTATGAAACATCTTCTGAAAGAGTACAGAATCTCCGCATCAAAATACAAGTGAAGAAGAAAAAAGTGATAGTAGCATTGCTTATGCACATGTAATATAACATAATTATCAAACATATAAATCAAAACCGCCTAACGTTACTGAATGAAATGTCAACCCATGAAGAGGTACAGGACTGTGAAGCTTTGGGGGCACTGATAGACTCGATCTACTCCATCTAAGTTTTGATTATAGTTCTGAACCTGATCTGGATGAAGTCTTTGACAAAAACGTGATTTTCTCAGCTTTTTGTTTAAAATGTTGCTTTTTTAACTTTAGTTAGTGTGTAATGTTGCTGTTAGAGCATAAACAACATCTGCAAAGTTAGGACGCTCAAAGTTCAATGCAAAGGGAGATTTTTTTTTAAAGAATTCTCTGATTAAAGACTACAACAAACGGCTAGTAAGGACTACAAAGAGCTTCTTCCCAGGTTAATGATATCACTAACCCTAAAATTTACATAAACCCTGCCCCCAAGAACACACAACAAAGGGGGTGAGGCCATGTTGGGCTGCTTTAGAGAAGAGGAAGAGTTGTTGTAGTAGAGTGTTGTTGCCATGCCGTCATTTTATACCGGACTGCTTCACAATTCAACGCTGAATTTGCACAAAAGATTAACATGTTGGCACATGCTAGTCAATGAGTTGATTTGCTCATTTGCATTTAAGGGGACATGGACAAAAAAATGGCATGGTTTTGGTCACACCCAAATTTGACAAGCTATAATAAATGATCTGTGGGGTATTTTGAGCTGAAACTTCACAGACACATTCTGGAGACACCAAAGACTTATATTACATTATTAAATCTTGTAAAAGGGGCATTATAGGTCCCCTTTAAAATAAAAATTACCCACATTCAAGTGTTGATAAAAAAGAAAGAATGCAGCTCGAAGCAGTCTTGCACTCAAAACAATAAGGCAGTCAGTGCCCGGAATGGAGCTTAAAAAGTTATTTTAAGAACTGGTGCAACAAACGAAGATATCTAACTGGCTCGTATTTACAAAATGAAAACTAAAAAACTTTCAAATAACATGAGCTAATATTTTATTCACAATAGAACATAGATAACATAAATGTTTAAACAGAGAAATGTTTACACTTTTATCCACTAAATGAGCTCATTTAAAATTTGATGTCTGCTACAGGTCTCAAAAAAGTTGGCGTGCAGCCAACAAATGGCTGAAAAAGAAAGAAATTTTGAAAAGATTCAGCTGGGAGAACATCTATAGCAATTAATTAAGTTATCAGGTCTAATATCAGGTCTGATATCAGGTTTAACATGATTAGCTATAAAAGGGATGTCTTAGAGAGGCAGAGTCTCTCAGAAGAAAAGATGGGCAATCTGTGAAAGAGTGTGTAAAAAGATTGTGGAATACTTTAAAAACAATGGTCCTCAACGTCAAATTGCAAAGGCTTTGCAAATCTCATCATCTACTGTGCATAACATCATCAAAAGATTCAGAGAAACTGGAAAAATCTCTGTGCATAAAGGACAAGGCCAAAGACCTTTATTGGATTCCCGTGGTCTTCGGGCCCTCAGACGACACTGCATCACTCATCGGCATGATTGTGTCAATGACATTACTAAATGGGCCCTGGAATACTGTCGGTAAGCACAATCCGCCGTGCCATCTGCAGATGCCAACTAAAGCTCTATCATGCAAAAAGGAAGCCATATGTCAGGGGTCGGCAATTAAGTTTGGCATCGGGCCAAAACAAATTGCCACTAGATGGCAGGCCAGAACATAGTCAAAATATAATTTAAGAAATTTATTGAAAAATGCAACTAGAATTGCCTGTGACAGACTCTTACAGTGTTTTTTGTAACTGGTAGTAAGCTGTTACTCTGTGTTAAATCCTGTAGTAGGATACAAAAAGCCACATTTGTGTGGCAGTGTCCGGGTTTTACACTGGATATTAATAAAGCAGAGCAGTGACATGTAACCTGGCAAGTATCTTCATTCACCAGCTTGCAACACAGACTGCCTTGCTAAAACACATATGTGGGAGATGTGGAATGGATAAATGTAACTTGAATAAGCCCATTAATAGCATGTTCCAGTCATGCTCTTAAATAACTATGTTTTATTTCCTCTTTTCATACTGTGAATAATAAATGTGTAACATTTTAATTTGCTTGTTACACAATAAATCCTAACTTATTGTAATAATTATTAGACGTAGCAAACTTTTACACAGAATTATTCCTTGGCATCCTCACGTACTAAACTGCATTTTTTTAAATTGTTTGCGTGCTGGAGATATGCTATAACGTCGTGTGCAGAGTGATGTTAACATTGAAGCTAGCTGGTGAGAGAAAATGACACTATCAAAGAGTCTAAGATGAAAGTTGACAGGGAAAATAGGGCATACAAAGAAGAATGGAAAGAAAACTATGCGTTTATCCTACCTAGTTTTGTGAATGCAAAGCCTGTGTGTCTTATCTTAAGTTGCTGCTGTTTTTAAAGAATATCACACCGACACCGGACGCGAGTGTCGCCCCGCGACGCTACAAGAGATAATAGAACCCATTATAATGATATTGTCTATACTGGATGCGGTGTGGCGCGACACAACACATTCCCGACAGTAAACAGATTCCCCGTTCTATTTCTGACGTAGTCCAAGTGCTTTGCCCACAGTCGGTTTGCCGTGTTCAGTGTAGACATGGTGATAATAGACAGCACCACGAGACGAAGATCTATTTTAGAACCAGCCGCTATTAAAATAATCTGGCGGCCAGTTTTGGCCCCGCGGGCCACCTATTGCCAACCACTACCATATGTGAACATGGTCAAGAAGCGCCTGTGGGTCAAGGCTCATTTAAAATGGACTGTTTCAAAGTGGAAAAGTGTTCTATGGTCAGATGAGTCCAAATTTGACATTCTTGTTGGAAATCACGGATGCCGTGTCCTCTGGGCTAAAGAGGAGGGAGACCTTCCAGCGTGTTATCAGCGTTCAGTTCAAAAGCCAGCATCTCTGATGGTATGGGGGTGCATAGTGCATATGGTATGGGCAGCTTGCATGTTTTGGAAGGCACTATGAATGCTGAAAGATATATAAAGGTTTTAGAGCAACATATGCTCCCGTCCAAACGACTTTTGTATTTCAGGGAAGGCCTTGTGTATTTCAGCAGGACAATGCAAAACCACATACTGCAGCTATTACAACAGCATGGCTTCGTCGTAGTAGAGTCAGGGTGCTGAATTGGTCTACCTACAGTCTAGATCTTTCACCTATAGAGAACATTTGGCTCATCATTAAATGAAAGATGACCACAAACTCTTCAGCAGCTGGAAAACCATATCAGGCAAGAATGGGACCAAATTCAAACACCAAAACTCCAGAAACTCATAACCTCGATGCACAGACGTCTTCAAACTGTTTTGAAAGGAAGAGGAGATGCTACACCATGGTAAACATGCCACCGTCCCAACTATTTTGAGACCTGGAGCAGACATCAAATTTGAAATGAGCTCATTTTGTGCATAAAATTGTAACATTTCTCAGTTTAAACATTTTTTATGCTATCTATGTTCTAATGTGAATAAAATGTTGGCTCATGTGATTTGAAAGTTTTAGTTTTGAGTTTATTCAAATTTAAAAAACGTCCCAACATTTCCGGAATTCGGGTTGTACATTAATCATCAGTTTTAAAGTATTGCAGATGTTTTGTGTGAATATTGTTGCTGCACAATGTGATTATTCTACAGAAATATGATGATTTTAGAGTTTAAAGAGTATTTTAGTTAAGGAACTACATTAAATAAAATTATGGACAATTTCAATTGCACTTCTTTTAGTGATTTTCTAGCATTATCTTCTAAATCTGTTGTACCTAAACAAAACTTCAACCTGCAAATTCTCTGCTAGTTGTGAAAAGATAAACTCACTCTTGGACTGCTGGAGGACTCCTGCCAGAACTTTAATAGAAACATTGAAATGCAGGTAATGGTTCTTAAGATCTTCAACCCAAGTCTCTCTATCCCACGCCCAGGTCAGTGAACCCTGTAGCAAAAAATAAATACATAAAACATAATAATTACAGGTCTAGTTTATCACATTACATCAACTTTCACTACAAATGTGATCCTACAAGAGTGTAGGAAGCCCAGTTTACACTGCCAGCGACATGCAGCGTCGAAGTGACATGATCCCATTCATTTCAATGAAGAGCTGGCATTTTCTGGTGACATGAGCGACAGTAACTGTTGGCGACGGGATGTAGCTGTGTTCAGCGTCCTGTAGTGGAGCGTGTCACTACGTCCTGTAGTGGAGTGTGTCAGCGGCAAGACAGAGAAGTTATTTTAGCAGTCAGCAACTTTCCTATAATTTATGATAGTGTCTGTGTTCATATGGTGGTACTCGCCGTTTCATGAACCCATATAGACCAGCACTCAGTACTCGTATACTGATCCCATTTATATTTAGTCTTTTCCCACCAAAATGTTTGTTTTTAGCTGCAAGAAATCTGATTCTGTGTCTACAACATGGAATAACATCTGTGAATGTCATTCATAAACTATACTAGGCAACAGTAGTGGGAACACCCACTAGCGACCTCACCGCCAGCCACTGGCGACATGCAGCCAGAGATGGTCTCATTATTGGGAGATACGAGGGTCCATGGCTCTACCATTGGAATAAAGCATGACTGCTTACTTGGATCACGTGTGCCTTGATAACCAATCACATTACAGCCTTGACGTCAGTGAATTTCATTGAGAGTTGTGCGACAGTCAATCAATGTTTGCGGATACCATAGAAATGAATGAGAAATGTAGTAAGTGCCTCTTGTCTCCTTCCCTGTGTACCGCAGCGTTAGCAGGCATTACACAAAACATGATTTTCAAAGTCGTCGTATTGCTGTTTTTCTTGCAACATTTCAGTAGGAAGAATCACAGACAACTCTGGTCTACTAACTACATGGTGCACCACTATATCTTTCAGATTTATGACAACCTTATTCACCATCCAGATCACTTAGGTCCGCTGACCAGAAACTTTCGACTGTTCCTAGGGCGAAGCATAAATTATGGGGCAATCGTGGTTTTTCAGTGATGGCTCAGAGACTCTGGAACAGTTTGCCGTTAAATATTAGAACAGCTTCCACACTGGGGTCTTTCAAATTTATTTTGAAAACTCATCTTTTTTCCCTGGCTTTTTTGTAGGTTTTTATTTAGTGATATTTTATCATTTAATGTTGCGTGGTCAGATGTTGTGCTGTATAATATTGGTGTGTAATGTATGTTTTTTGTTGTTTGTCCACAAAACTGTCGGTAAATGAAAAACTGAGCTGTAGTTTGTAGTAATCATGTAGTTTGTACTCAGCTTTAATTTCCTGCTGGTATATTTTTAAAGCCACCACAAATGTACAGGAAACCCAACCAACAATGAAAGAAAGATGAACTGCATGTTTAACTTGTGTGCCACAGTGTGTCCTACTTCATGTACTTGTGTACTATTCTTTGCCCTTTTGTAGTATAAACAGTGTGAGTTCACTCTGAATGTTCCAAAAAGTGCACTTTGAATATACACATGATACACAAAAAATGAAGTGCAGAATGTTGGACACTTCATGCACTCAACTGTCACAGCTTTCCTTATGTAACAGAGAGGGACGGGCTGTCAAAGATGATTGACAAAATAACCTTAGAAAATCCATACACTACACAGTTGAGTACACATAGTGCATACTGCGTCATTTGGGACACAACTATAATGTACAACAGAATCAACCATTTTAATAGTACAAGTTTATAGCAGCTGTTACCTTGAAGTGTCCTGATTCTGCTCTCTGCATGTAGATGTAGACGCTGGTCAAAATGAAAAGACCAGCTGCGAACAGGACGGATTTTTTCAGATGGCATCTCATCACAAACCTTCTTCTGTAAGACACATATGCACTTAAATACTTTAACATCAACATTATAAGTCTTACTTGTGTACTTGTAGCTCCAAATGCTGTTTTTCTAATGTCTTTAATCAGTAGCTGCATTGTTCAATTATTCACATGACCCAGTTTGAATAATTAATGGCCGGTTATGAACCATTCAACTGACACATTCAACAATGTCATTTAGAACAGCAAAATAGTGCTTCTCAAACTAGTAAGCAGTGAAACACAGAGCAGGGGAGACTGCAAGGAGAGTGTAAACATAGATTAGTATCTGTGAACATGAAAATATTTATTACAATGCTCTGCATCATATTTGCTGAATAATATCCAATACTTGTTTCTTACTGAATTTAGGGTGCTGGTTCCAAAAATAGTCCATAGATAGAGCAAATCACACTTTCACAAAAAATATGATGAGCATTTCATAGTATTTTTGCTTTCAACAACCATTTGTATGGTAAAAAAAAAAACTCATCAAAGACACGATTCCTATCTTCCTCTGAGCCAGATTACAATTATTTGTTCAATTCTCAGCCAGTTTTACATGTATGCTATTATTTTAAGCCTAATCCTGATTTCAAGGATAGAATTATGCAGAAGAAAATGCAAAGATGACCCAGATGTTTGCAGAAGTGTTAAGTGTGTGTAATGCAAGTTACGTAATCAGATTACTTTTTTCAAGTAACTAGTAAAGTAACACATTATTTTAAAATTTACAACAAAATATCTGAGTTATTTTTTCCATTTATTGACTGACAGCTCTCCTGTCCCCATGTTGAGAGAAATAGGGAGTAAGAATGGCAGCAGCTGAAAGGTTTGTAGCATATGGAGCTAGAAATATGACAATACGATTTGAATTGTGTAAATTTCAATTATAGACTTTTTGTCACCTGGGCTGGGCTTGCTTGTTTGTTTTTAGCAAAAAAAAAAAAGTTATATTTTTGGCAAATGTATAGCATTACTTTTCATAAAAAGTAACTAAGTAATGCAATTAGTTACTTTTTAAGGGAGCAACACAATATTCTAATGCATTACTTTTAAAAGTAACTTTCCCCACCCCTGGTTTGCTGTTACATCTGTGGTTGTTTTACTTCATCCAAACAGCATCAGAAAATTACAGATTGTGAAAAATAATTTATAAAGTTTTTTGACATTAAATGGCATATTTTAACATATTTTTAAACTCTTTTGCAGATTGTAAGTTAAATGATACATTTTCATCTTCTTTTTGCCATTAAAACCAGCTTTTGTTATTTTGATAAGTGCATTATAAAGCTAATACGTATACATGATTTGAAAAATCTTCATATTTTGTGAAGCAAAAACTGTATTTGATGTAAAGTTTATTGATTTTTTTTTAACTCTGCATTGTTGAATTATTTAGGGCTGTGTTACATTGCGTATCAGCAAACAGTGTTTGGAGTCAATAATTTCTGATTTCAAATGTATTCTATAGGATCCAGAATTCTGTGGTTCTTTTTTTCTTTTTGTTACCATGGATCTGAGACTTTCCCTGTTCAGTAATGAACTGTGCTGAGGAACAACACATATTCATATTCAGAATAGCTTTCTAATCTTACATCCAGTCTTTCTCCTGTCATCTTCCCCATGACACAACAAGAACATGTTTACATGGAAAACAATAATAAAAAAACTGTAAACATGATTGTGTTTGTTTGTTTTTTACAAAACTTTTGTATTTCAGGTAGTTCTTTGTTTTCATCGATTCATTGTTCTACATATACTTTTCTTACAAGGTAATTTAAACTATAAAAGTTGAAAAACTGACATTGTTTTTAATGACTCATTCATATGTACTCCATAAACAGCTTATTTTAGTTTGTAAACCCTAATTTACAGTACCATGGTTCTAAAAGCAAAAGTATACTGTGTATAAAAACAAGCCTAAAAAGTGATACAGAACTGTTTTTTTGTAAGGGGAATCCTTAAATGTTTAGCTATGTTTACTGATCAATTTTTAAAACATTTTGAAACAGGCCTTTCTTTAAACCATGACTTGACTGTTTCCTTGTGAGAAAAGGTTATTGCCTCCACATATTTACTATGATGTATTAGAAACTTATTGCACTGGATGAAAGCACGTCTGGTTACCGAGACACATCGTTTGTTGCTTATTCTGACAGCTCAAAGCAAATATTAGAAAATGTAAACCTGAGTAAACCAGGCAAACAGGTTTTAATAGGTGTGTGTTGGTCTGAGCCAACACTACATTTACAATTCAAACAAGTTAGGGTATTGTTTTGCTTATAAGCCTCTATCCGGTTTTAAAGGGCACAGGTGAGCAAACCTGACCATCCTTAGGAAATGTAGCCTACATATTAAAAGCTAACCAAAAGATATTGATACACACACACACACACACATATCAGGGCTCTACAGTGCTCCCATTTGCTCCTGAAAATAACTGCGTGTGACTGTGAAAAAAAAATATTTAGGCGCACTGGTGCGAGTGACCCGATCAATTCAGATCTACAATCGAAATAAAAAGTATACAAACTCCCAATATGCATCTAAACTGAACAACAGTTATGTTTCGTACTGCAATCGGCTGCTTTTCATGCCTTAATTCAAAGACTTCAGTCAGCCGAGCAAGTGCAAAAGACGTACGCTCCCCACTAGAGATGCAACCGGTGTGATGCAGCCACGCGCACATACCAGACCTCTCATGCTGCCGTTTCTTTGCAGCCAAATTAACTGGAAATACTACATTTGGATTATCATAATCAAGGTCGGAAATTAACGGGGGCTTGGGGCAAAAATGCCTCCAAAAATCTATTTTAAAAAACACACGCACCGTTATGAATTCCCGTGAGCATATTACTTTCCCTTCTGAAGTAGCGGGAATTGGTGGGTGGGTTCATTATTATTCTTAATGAAAAACACAACAACAAAACAGTACAATGACAAATTCGCTTCAATATGCGCTTTTACATTTCGCTTTGCAACCAAATCTTTACCCATTGTGTTGTCATTCAGAAAAATGAGGCGAAGTGAAGTGAGGTGAAATCTGACTCCTGCTGCGACTCTCGTTCGGCTAACTGAATTGAGCAGACGCTTTCAGTTTTTAACTGTAGTGTCTATTTTCTTACTAAACTAAATTATTATTATTGCTATTAAAAAAAAAAATGTGCCCACCGTGACCGCGGTGCCGTGATGTAACCGTAACACAGTCGATCTCAGTAAGCCTAATATGTGTAAATTAAGTACTATCACACGAGCACATGCAAATGTGATACTTACTGATCTGACAGAAGTCCAATAAACAATCTGATATTAAGTGACAAAATAGCCACAATAGAGAAAGAGCGCATTTAGGCCACGCCCACACTGGGGTGGGGGGGACAATCTAACCGTCTCCGTTGACTTTGTATTGCGTGAGGCTGCCTCCTTGTCATTTCTGACTTATAACAAAAAACAGAACAATACCTTAAAGCTGCTGTGTGACAAGGTGTACAGCAAACAAGCTAAACCAGAACTAAGTTTTTATAAGCTACCGAACCGTAAAAGCCAGCCTTTAAGGAGTCAAGACTGGATTCAATGAGACGTGAAGCATCAGCAGGAAGAATGGGTAAATTTTGGGATCCTGACACTTAGTATGCCTCAGTAAGCCTACGTGTGCAAAATTAAACATTTTGTCACTGTTAAGTCAAATATCCAAATGTCAGTTTTATATATTTCCTGTAGCTGATTACGTTACCATTTATGTTACGTTAGTGGGCGTAGTTCTCATAGTAAAATGACATGTCGCGCTCGGTCTCAATCGCCTGTATCCACTTTTTAGTCCTTAAACGCTCGTTTTTTGGGGGGTCCACAGCTTATAAAAACTTCTGGGTTTTTTTTTTTAAGCTTGTTTGCTGTACACCTTGTCACATAGCAGCTTTTAGACATTGTTCTGTTTTTTGTTATAAGTCAGAAATGACAATGGAGGCAGCCTCAGGCAATACAAAGTCAATGGAGACGGTATATATATAACATTTGTACAACATTATTTACCAATGAGCTGCATTAAGCAGTCTATATAAATGTGTCTAAATAATAATACTTCAGATGGAGATTCTGTGTCACTTCTGCAGTGCAAAGATGGATTTTTTGATGATTTTTTGATGATTTCTTTTGATTGGTAATAGTCTGATTGTGTCTTATTGTTGTAATTGAATTTATTGTTTAACATTTAAAAACTTTTTCTTTCTTTTTTTAATTTAAGAAATTGATTAAATATGATGCATACATTTAATAAGATTAGAAAAATTGCTCTTATAATGGTACAAATGCCCCAGGAAATTAAATTAAAGGGGAAAATATCGCCCTTTAATGGGAAAGTTAATGTCTGTTATTGATCAGAAAGTGCTCCTAAATGTTTGACTGTGCTCCTAATTTTTTTTTATTAAAGAAAAATGTTACCGTAGAGCCCTGCATATACATACATATATACACACACATACACACACACACATATATATATATATATATATATATACACACACACACACACACATATATATACATATATACATATATACATATATATATATATATATATATATATATATATATATAGACACATATATATACACATACACATATATATACACATGCATATAAATATATATATATATATATACACACACACACACACACATGGGCTATATGTATATAGTGTGTGTGTGTGTGTGTGTTATTAAAACAATCTATCATTTTAAATAGGGTTGATTCCACAAAGAAAATGACTATTTAATTCGGAGTAAATATACGATGTTAAAATAAAGCATTCAAAATCTGGAACGCACCCAATCTCCAAATTTTCCATTCGAACGTTCTAAACGCACCCATGATGCCAATAATAATAATAATAATAATAATTAATTCAAAAGTTCGAAAACGCGTGTATTACCAAAATATTGATTAGATAAGCAGTGTAGGTTGACACACCGTTCAAACAAAGGTTTTAAATCCACTTACCTTTATATCATCTATGACCTTGTGCAGTAGAAAAAGTGAACATTCAAAATTATATTTTCTGTAAAGTTAGAGAAACGCGTGTCTATGTCCATACGAGTTAGTTCACTTCTTAGTGTGTTCGAGTCGCTCTCCGTTTTTGATACAGTCTTTATTTCCTTCGTGAAGTGTGTTTTTTTCCAATGGTCCTGCTCAAGCGCTGCTGTCAGGAGGAGCGATTGTCGTTAACCGGGCAAAGGTCGGATGAAATAACTTGTCAGATACTGTAGGTAGTGTTCAGATATTGTGACCATGAAGTCGTTTCCTTGTCAAAAACCGGTAGTGATTACTGTAGGCAAAATGAATGGTGTCATGAGTTAATCAAATGA
This sequence comes from Elopichthys bambusa, assembly GCA_037101425.1. Classification (NCBI taxonomy): domain Eukaryota; kingdom Metazoa; phylum Chordata; class Actinopteri; order Cypriniformes; family Xenocyprididae; genus Elopichthys; species Elopichthys bambusa. The sequence goes on from CM074451.1 coordinate 21,491,981, forward strand.
GTGTCAAACGGATTTTGATCTCTTGATATGCAGACTTCCTTTAAATCATAATTACTTCTGGCTGTATCTAGGTAGATATATTTCAATTTACACATTTATTGTGTAAGGTAATTTAGCACACAAATGTGTCATTTAAACACATTAAGTGTTATGTGCAACTGAAAATGACTAGAACTAAGTAATGTGTTAAAAATATTACATATTATAAAATATAATATAAAAATATAACATATTACCAGCTAGACTATTTGTAATTCTTCAAAATTAAATCAAAACAGATGTAAAATGTTAGATATTTAATTTACGGCCAAATTTTCAGGGTAAAGACTAATGCATGCATGTAGGTACAACAAAATGTTCTAAAACTTTCTGTTAGCGCGGGCGCGCGCGCGCACACACACACACACACACTGGTATTCCTATCATTATGGGGACACTCCATAGACGTAATGGTTTTTAAACTGTACAAACTGTACATTCTATCCCCCTACACTAACCCTAACCCTAAACCTACACATCACACAAAACATTCTGCACACTTATATTTTTTAAAAAACATCATTTTGTTTGATTTATAAGATTGTTTCCTCATGGGTACCTAAACAATGTCCCCACAAGGTCAAAATATGCTGGTATTACTACACTTGTGGGGACATTTGGTTGGAATACCAGTACGTACGTACACACACACACAAATAGAAAAAAGAAAAAAAGAAATAAAAATGTTCTAAAAATTTCATAAACTCTGCTTAATTTAGATGATTAGACGACAATGCTTTGTAATGCACTAGCTACTAGCTACTATACAGTACATTAAAAAAAAGTGTTACCAACATTAACTACACTTACATTAACTGAAACAATCATAAACAGTTAAGACTAGCAGATAACCTTTCTAATACGATCAACTTAATCTCATAACATAAAAAGTAAGATACATTTAAAGATACAACTTTTTAAATCAGACAAATAAACATTTTAAATCTGTCAGATAGCACAAATGCATTTGTAATGCTCTAGCTATTAGCTACAGTACACATTAAGTGTTACCAACATCAATTACACTCGTCATTAAAGTAGAAAAGTAAAAATGCTGTCATTAATTACTTACCTTCGTGTCATTCCAAACCCCTAAGACTTTTGTTCATCTTCGGAACACAAATTAATATATATTACACAGCTCTGTGGAATACTTGATTCTGATTGGTCAGTGTCACCTTATTCCCAAGAACAGTTAAGACAGGCTCATCCAGGTTACTGAAGTCCGCAGCGCTATATGCTTGTTAGGAATGTTTTTTTCTTGTGGAAGTTTTGCCTTTGGTGAGCTAATAAAATATTAAAAAGCAGTCAAATTTTGTGTAGTTATTTAATTACGTCATCCGGTATCGCAGACTCACTCTCTCCTTTCATACAAACGCAGCTGCTGCTATTTTGCGACTATTGTTTTGTTTACTGTAATGGATTATAAGATAACAAACAGGTACAATTTTAAATCGGTAATATCAATATCTCTTATCCCCATAATAATTTATGCGGTCACAGTGGTAATGGTCCCGATCAGGAGTCAGAACCGCAGGTGGTGAGTAAAACTGCTTCAAATGTCTGTTTTGTTGGCAGTAGGCGCCTAAGTGCATATAATGTAAACATGAACGTAGTGAATTCATAAATTCATTATTTATTATTCACTATACGCTATATTCATTATAGCGATTCAAAAGTTATCCAGGGATAATGTGACGGTATTTTGTGTGTGTTTAAATAAATGTTTAGCTGGCCATTGATAGCTTGCAGACGATCGCTACGCAAAAGCTGTGCGTGCTAGTCACTCTTTAGCTCCGCTCACATGGCACGCCTCCAGGTGCTCGGCTGTTTTCGGAAAGACTCTGTACAGCGTATGTATCTTTTACAAATATGATAAAACTGTATGATATAATAGACTTTTGCACTACTACTCTATAGGTACTCAAGATTAACATGAGATTGGCAGAAACTGTGTGTGATTACCCCCCCTTTAATGTTTGACGTGTCTGTGAAAAACACTGCTGGGGAACCTATGTAAAATAATTCAGTTATTTTATGAAGTTCCTCATACCTCCAAAGAAATGTTTGGTTTAATTCACCATATGTGTGCTGAATGTGCATGTGTGTAAGTAGTGCTAAATAATTCTAATCGTCTGTAGATTCCAACAGCATACTACTATTTTATTGTAATTTTTTTGTGTTTGTTTAGAAATACCATAAGATGATTTGTGTAGAAGGTACTGCTTAGGTACTGTATACTGTACATTATTCTCAAAGTGGTTATAGTTCAATAGATTTCACAATGGATCAACATTAAGAGTCTGTAACACATTCTTGAGTATCGAAACAAAACCTCTAATGGTCTGTTGATTTCCGGGCTGCTGTTTGATGGATACCACCAAGCTTCCTTCGCTGTCAGGGGCCTCTGGGACTTCTTGCAACAGTTCAGCAAGGATCAGAATCCCAGTGCCCCTGGTGTAAAGGTAGGCCTTCCAAGGCACAGCGTTGCCCGGCGTAAAGGCCAGAGTCTGGATCTTCACCAGCTGTAAAGCAGCCTGTAAAGTATCCGGAGCGGTCTTTGGTCGAGGGAAACCCAGAGTTTGCCTGTGGCGAATCTCCAAGTCCAACCACATTTTCTCAAAGGTCTCATGGGATAGAGGAGGACCCAGAGATAGACTGATTTCCTCTTGTGTGTCATTTGGGCTGGAGAGGGTTACATCTTTACTTTCTGTTAGTCAGAAAAACAGAAGTAGGGCGAGACAGTTATATGATGTTGCGTTATTCAATTAATTATAAAATGTTAAATTAAATGTATAATATTATAATTTAATTACATTAAATCACAATTAATTAAAATAAAGTAAAAAATAATTTAGTTAAAATTATTACAATTAAAGAGGTCATTTTATGCACTTTTACAAAGTCTTGATTTTGTTTTTTGGGTTCTACTAGAATAGGCTTTCATGCTTGAATGTTCAAAAAACACAATGGGTCTCTAACCGCACTGGAGAACTTCTAACGAAAAATCTCTGTCTAATTCACAACGTGCGCGTACGCACATTAATTTGTTCTTAATCCCGTTCTGATGTTAGTGAATTTGGAGTAATCTAAATGAGCAGCCGCATGCACAAGGACAGTCATTTGCATAAAACACGCCCAAACCATCTCCATATAAGGGCTTTCCACACAACCTTTCTATTACAGCCTTTCATTGTTCGCTGCAGATGGGCTCTTGCCAGATCCTTGAGCAATGCTAAGCATGTCAAACCTGTTCAAACACAATAAACACCTTTTATACAGACTCAAGATTAAGACCTGATAAAATTTAGAATACATTTTAGTATGAACATTTTTGGTGAATCTTGATTTGCTTGTGAAAATGACTAATCACAGGGATATCTCTTTGTTTATAGCATGTTAAACTTGTCACTTTTTGAGGGTGAGCAAAAACGCTCTTTTTTTGTGTGTCCCTTTAAATGCAAATGAGCTGCTGCTCCTACCAAGAGGGCAAAGTTTCAAGAGCTCGTGTTAGCAGGACCGATTACTTCATGCAGATTCACTGAAAATGTCAGAAATTGTTCAGCCTTTTATGTTCAAACCGGAGTCGGACAATGATGGAGAGACTCAAGAAGAAGTGACAACATGGACATTTCTGTTAGTTGATGAATTCATGTAGCTGATGTAAAGTTAACTATCTTAAAGTTATTTATTAGCATATTCTATCATGATAATCTATAAATCGCTCGTGTGGGAACTGTTGTAAGATCCTACAGAGCCAGAGAATACATGCTGCATGAAGACAGAACAAGTATAGTTTATTAATTACGGTTATAACTTACGTTGTCATCTTGCTTTTATGACATGCTATTGGATTTGTGTTATGTACTGTATTGCAATAACAGTCACTATATATGTCACTAACCTGGGAAAAAGCTCATTGTAGTCCCTACCAGTTGTTTGTTGTAGTTCTTAAAAAGCGATTTCTTTAAAAGAAAATATCTCCCTTTGCATTGAACTTTGAGTGTCATAACTTTGCAGATGTTGTTTATGCTCTAACAGCAACATTACACACTAACTAAAGTTAAAAAAGTGAAATCATAATCAACCACCCCTTTAAAATGATTATAACTGAAATGAAGCAATTCCATGAGGGTCCTCGCACTATCGGTAAATAAAACATAATACAGAAATCACAGAAAATTATGTCTGTTTCACCTGGCAACAGCTCTGCACTGCCGGATATCTCAGAGGCTGATATGACAGCAGTTTGAAGGCATAAATCCCGTCCAGATAACGGACCCAGTGTGTTGAAGGTAGAGGCCCACAGTCTGATGGGCTCCTCTTGCCGACCGATGAGCACGCTCATGGACGGATCAGATTTGGGTCCGGTTACAATTTTCCTTGTCTCTTCAACTCCACGCTGAAGAAGTCTGTAGTACAGCAAAGCCCGGTCACGCACACACATGTCGCTCTCTTCCTCTGGGAATGAACAAGAAATATTTTAAGTGCATCACAGAAACAAAAGAAGCTCTTGAATAAATGTAACATAGGAAATAAAAATACAGTGAGTGTTCCTCAGGATTAATCATACAGACTTAAAACATATACAGAGAAAGAAAGGGCATTTTTGTGGAATTTTTGAAATAAAATAATATGCATTCAATTGAAAAAAAGTGACAGTAAAGACATTTATAATGTTACAAAAGATCTCGACATTAAATAAATGCTGTTCTTTTGAATTTCCTACAAAAAACATCATGCTTTCCACAAGAATATACAGCAGCACAACTGGTTTTAACATTGGTAATAAAAAAATGTTTCTTGAGCATCAAATCAGCATATTAGAATATATTCTGAAGGATCATGTGACACTGAAGACTGGAGTAATGATGCTGAAAATTCAGTTTTGATCACCGGAATAAATTACATTTTACAATATATTACAATAGAAAACAGTTATAATTGTAATATTTCACAATATTACAGTTTTTACTATTTTATTGATTAAATGCAGCTTAGATGAATATATATATATATATATATATATATATATATATATACACACACACACACACACACACACACACTGTATATACTGTATACAGTGTTCTCCACAAATATTGGCACCCTTAGTAAATATGAGAAAAGGCGGCTGTGAAAATAAACCTACATTGTTTTTCCTTTTTATCTTTCATTCAAAAAAAATTCACAAAATTCTAACATTTCATTTAAGTAAAACGATTAAAAATGGGGGGAAAAGCTCATTATGAAATAAATGTTTTTTTCTAGTTCACGCTGGTCACAATTATTGGCACCCAATTATTGAAACCCAAGAAAACAGCTCTGACTCTTCTTCTATAATGCCTGATGAGTTTGGAGAACACCTGACAAGAGATCAGAGACCATTCCTTCATACAGAATCTCTCCAGATCCTTCAGATTCCCAGCTCCATGTTGGTGCGTTTTCTCTTCAGTTCACTCCACTCATTTTCTATAGAGTTCAGGTAATGGGACTGGGATGGCCATGGCAGAAGCTTCATTTTGTGCTCAGTGACACATTTTTGTGTTGATTTTGATGTTTGTTTTGGATCAGTGTCCTGATGGAAGATCCAACCACGGCCCATTATAAGATTTCTAGCAGAAGCAGTCAGGTTTTGCTGCACATCATAACTATATTCTTTGGTTTTACTTCTTGGGAATTTGGCCTTTGTGGAATATTTGTACTCCTGTGGAACAGGAAGTCATGGCTGGACAATTTTATGCTCCTAGTCACCCTGGTGTGCTAAAAAAAAAAAAAAAAAAATCTAAATATGAATGTGAATATACTTCAGAGATATTTTACTCATATGAATTTCTAGGGGTGCCAATAATTGTGGCCAACATGTATTGGAGAAAAACATTTTTTTCATAATGTGACTTCGTGACTTTCCCCCCCACTTTCAAATGTTTTACTTCAATAAAAGGTTAGAATTTTTTAATGAAAGATCAAAAGGATAAACAATTCAGATTTACTTTGCTCATATTTACTAAGGGTGCCAATATTTGTGGAGGGCACTGTATACAGTATATTATATATATATATATATATATATATATATATATATATATATATATATATATATATATATATATATATATATAGAGAGAGAGAGAGAGAGAGAGAGAGATTATAATTATTTGTACAGTCAAATGTTTTTTGCGTTTTGTTGGAGGAACACAACTAGTTTGGTCCAATGGTGCACCTATTTGACAACATTATCTGTAAACCTGCTTTACACACCAATACAGTAATGTAAAAGACGGCCCAGCATGTCTTGCGTCTCAGCAGGACGGCACAGGAACATCTTCACTGAGGCGCTCAGCAGCTCCATCTTCACAGCCGAGGACAGCTCTGTCTTTAGCCCATCTATGTAGCCCTCCATAACATAGGGGGCGCTACTGATCTGCTCACCATGTTCTCCCAGAAGCCATAACAGAGCCTGCTTTCCCTATGATAAACGAATAAAAGGATTTGATCTTCTCTGATAGGTCAGACATATATTTGAAATTAAAACTCTATTAAAAAAATTATATTTAAGGATGTTTAGATCAGCTGTTAAAAGTCACCATGAAATCAATTGGACAATTCTTATTTTTATGGAATATTGCAGTATGTATTATAAATGATTTATCTTTGCACATCATTAAAGATTATGAGGGCACATTAATTAAAATATATATATATATATATATATAAATTTCCCTTCCTCTTGCAGCGAAATCTCCTCTCTTCACTGATGACGTGTTTACTGGCGCAAGTGCGCGAAACCTGTCACTCACATGAGATTGACTAATAGAGGGACAGGGATAATGTAAATTTGTGGACCAACTCGAAAGTTGGGATCACACTGGTTCCCTCGACATCCCTCTATAGCAAACCACAACCATCCAATCAATTCCCCATGGACAAAATCTAGTCCCACTCTACATTTGTTCTTGTTCAAGAAGCTGTTTCCCTCGGATATTCGTCACAATAGGGAAGAAAAGACTGTCACAACTTCTGTTTCATGCTGAGTTTAAAATAAATATTCAGAAGACTGCATGATAGGCTGCATTGTGTTTGTTGGTCTTTAAAGGTACAGTTGGTGATCTGGGAAATGCTAACATTAGCCTGCTAGCATTGAAAGCAAACGTTCCCACCCTCCCTGCATATCGCCATCCAAAGCCACGCCTCCTCTAAAACACTTGAACGCGCACACACACAGCAGCTCTCTGCAAAGCGTCACAAGAGACGGCATCAAACTGTCTCAAAGCACTTAACATTACAATAATAATCAATGTAAACAACTTAGAGAGCTTGTATCTGACTGCGGCAGATTCATTTCGGTGTTGATACTGTTGACATGGAAACACAATTCCAAGACAGCTCAGGTTAGAATATCACGGGTTGCCATCTGTTAATTACGGTAGTTATGGCGTGAGTGCAGCATTAGCTCGTCGTTTTGATTCGGTACCGTAAAAGGTGGCTGCTGTTTGTTTGCGGTAGGTAGGACATTGTATTATTTCATTTGGACCGAATATAAAGATTGGATGAACATTTTGGGGTCCTACACCTTCCACAGATGATATATATTTATAAAGAAACATTTAGACTGTTTAACATAGTAATTGCTAGCAGGATATGAGGAGACTTTTAACCAGTATAAAAAAACTGTTTCTGCAGCGAATCACCTATTGCACCTTTAACTTTGTTGTGTTCTGTAAAACTAATTTGAGGCATCTGTTCTCCAGAGAAGTTCATTAACCTCTACATATAGACTTTGGTAATGTTCTGAAGGCCCCTAGTGCCAGACATAGCCTTGATGGTGTACTGAGTCTAAAAGCCGGATATGTGATTTTATGGGTTATAAACTATGTTTCCATAGTCTAGTTTGTGATAGGATCAGCATTCTGTAAAAGTTAAGCAAAACTGAGATTTCTTCTCCCAACTTAGTTTGAACTAAAACCTTTAAAATCTCTTTATACTAGCGGTTTCAAAATCTTTATATGAGGGACAAAAGACAATTTATTATCAAAGGAGAAAGAATATGAACATAGTGCTACCAAGTTAGCATAACGTATAAATCACGCTTAAGATGCAAAACTGTGGTCATGTTTATATGTACAACAATACATTACTGTTCAAAAGTTTGGGATTTATACATGTTTTTCAAAGAAGTTTCTTCTGCTGAAAAAACAAAACAAACAAACAAACAAAAAAAAAAACAGTAATATTAATATTATGAAATATTATTGCAATGTATTATTGCTTTTCTATTTTAATATATTGTATAATGTAATTTATCCCTGTGATGCAAAGCTGAATTTTTAGCTCATTACTCCAGTCTTCAGTGTATCCTTGATCCTTCAGAAGTCATTCTAATATGATGATTTACTGCTCAAGAAACATTTCTTATTATTAATGTTAAAAAAAAAAAAGTTGTGCTGCTTCATATTTTTGAAGAAACTGTGATTCTCAGGATTCTCTGATGAACAGAAAGAAAAGAAATACTGACCCAAACTTTTGAAAAGTAGTGAATGAAACAACTAGTCCCACAGCATCATTTTTTAGGGTCTCTTAAATTTCATCAGTTTGAAAAGTTTGTTTCTCATGATCTTAAAAGCTTTTTGACTGCAAGACTTAAGCTGAAATAGAGCTCTTTTTAGGTGAAAAAAGATTTTGGATGAAAAATCTGACCTATTGGAGATGTCCAACAGATTATTGAGGCGCAGAGATGGGGAAGAGACAAATTTAAAAAATACATAGAACAAATATTCTGAGTGAAACTCTCTAACTCTTCAGATAGGGGTGTTCTCCGCTTTATTGTTACTTTTATTTTCTATGCATTCCATTTTTCCTTTTCATTCCATTTTTATTCTTATGTATTTGTTTCCTTTTCATGTAAAGCACTATGAATTACCATTGTGTATGAAATGTTCTATATAAATAAACTTGCCTATGTATGAGTTGGATGGGACTGTGAAGAAAAAGCAGCAAAAAGTGTTCAGCTTGTTGTATCTGGTCAAAATAGAAAGCAGGTGAATGATCTCACCTCACTATCTTGAGGACTGTCAACACAGGCCTCAACAGTCTGACAAACAGCGGCAGTACTCTGAGGACAGAACCACACCAAATCCCTGAACGTCTGAATCACAGCTAAACAGAGACACACGGGGAAGCAGAAAGCAACAGATAAGAGGTACAATGGGAGAATGGGTTGATTCTGTGAACTGATAATGTCTGTTAGCAAACAAATCTTTTATCCAGGCTGGAGAAAGCACCTGCTAAAAGGTTTGTGGAAAGCAAACAGTGTTAATCACACAAGGGAAAAAAAAAAAGAAAGAAAAAAACATAAGTAAACCATCTCCTTTACTCATTAACTACAAGATATAAAATCCCATAAACATGCAAAGTTGTAACTCAGCTTTCTCTCATACCTGACGTTATGTGATCTTGTTTCAATGCAAGCAGTCCGGTCAGGATATCCAGACACTTCTCACTGTATGTTCGTGCAATACGACCTTGAAAAGAGCAACATTGTTACTTAATATAATACATTTCGAAGTAACAGTAATAGTAATTTAAGCAAAAAGTTGCAATGATAAATAATTCAACAATGATTTATATTACAGGACAAGAGAAATGCATCACATGTATGCTCTGTTTCTGTTTAGTTTCTTAGTTCCTGTTTTCCTTAGCTCTGTAGTTAGTCTCCTAGGTTGTTAATTAGTTCACCACACCTGTGTCTGTTCTCCCTGATTACTCTACATGGATATAAGCCCTGAGTTTTCCTTAGTTCATTGTCTGGTATTGTTTAAAAAAAAAAAAAAAAAAAAAAAAATTTGCAAAGCCATCTGGGAAATTCAGGAGAGTGCAAATAGCACACTTAGTTGGCAGAGGCAATTTACATTAACTCCGCCCACCATCGTCTGATTGAGCCAGACAAAATTACAAAAACTTGTTTGATAACAGGATCAGTGGGTGGCGATTAACCCGAGTTCAAATCCTTTTTCCGAACTCATTCTTCTCCTTTTTCCCATTGCTCATCAGCTCGGAGAGGCATTTATTTTAAATAAAAACATTCGAAAAATAGAAATAAAGTGCCTAATTCGTATTTAATAGCGGGGATACAGTGTTAATCAGGTAGGGTTAGGGGTAGGTGTAGGGAATAGGGACAAATGTCCCAAAGCAGCATCCATTTATGATCTTAATAAACAGAATCAAATACACTGAATATGTTGTTATTATTGTATACTGTTTTATAATATACTACAATACACTCTTTATATAAATAGCATCTGCCTTTAAATTCTGTCTGTTCAATATGTTTTTTAAAGGTCTTGGGTCACGACAACTTTTTTACACATAAATTTTCCCAGAAGTTTTTGTCCACCAGAATTATTTGGAAAAATGTATTTTCAAAGTTTCATTGACTAAATGTTCAGCACAGCCCTATTTTCAATTATGTCAACACGGCATCAACTCCTTCTAAGGTCTGTAAGCCCTTTCCATGAATACGGTACAGATTGTGTCCCTTTACTTTTTTGCAAACAATATAGTTTTAATATCCCAAGAGTAAGAATTATTAAATCTGTCAGATAAATTATTATATCCATGATGCAGCATTTTTTTTATAGCAACACATTTTATCAATTTATTTTTTCTATTTATTAATAGTGCAGAGACGTTGTGTGTGCTGTGTAATCATGAAATCATGGTTAGTGTAGTTCTAGACTAAATGTGAGCATTTACTCATCTCACTTGCACAAAAACAGATTCAGTATTGAGTATTCAGTATTCAGTATGGGGGGGGGGGGGGGGGGGGTGAATATGCCAAATGAGAAATCCTCTGACGCGATGTAGGAGTATCATAAGCTTAGACGCCTCTTGCGGTTCAAACAAATAGGGCTGTGCAACAAATTTAAGCTCCTCTTCTCTTATATCAAAATCTGCCGACATTTCTCTTTAAAATTTCTCGTTTTAGACTTCTAATTCATGACCGGTGTCCTTTGCGCCTCCGCGTTCGTCATTACGTTGTGCGTTCGGGTCAAAGGCTGCTCTTCCGCCGCAAATCGACTTGCGCATTCTTCGTACGGCCATCCGCCAGAAGCTAGTTATTTGAATTTATAGTTTTAAAAATGGATATTTTTCTTACAAAAATGAATCGCTTCGCTTCAGAAGGCCTTTATTAACCTCCTGGAGTCGTATGGATTTTTTTTTTCTTTGCATTATTTGCATTATTTTTGACTTCAAAACTCTGATTGTGTTTGTCTGAAAGAAGAAAGTCATATACACCTAGGATGGTTTGAAGGTAAGTAAATCATGGGATAATTTTCATTTTTGGGTGAACTATCCCTTAACATAACTAAGTAGCTTTCCCCAACACTGGTAACAGCTAATTAATATTTTAATACATTTTATTAATTTAATATTTAGTTTGACCTGCTGAAGTGGGCGAACAACATTTTCTCAGGTAAGAACCTAATCATTAAAAAAAAAAAAAATAAAAGTATTCTAATTGTGCAAGGTGCCTGTAACAGCCAATTTGACATTTGGTCATGAAATGACGTTTCTCTAATTTAAACACTTTTTAATTAAAAAGACAGAGTAAGACACAGCATTTTGCGAGATGTGTTACCTATAGCAGCAATGGCTGCCTGGGCAAGCTCAGGAGACACATCAGTGCAGTAACTTCTCAGCTCCTCCAAAACCAAAGCCACGTTTTCATCGTTGACCAGCTCCACCAGGATCTCCATCTTGCGAAACTTAATGTAACTCGGTTCAGAGTAACCACAAAAGAAGCGCTTGTAATGTGTGGCAAAAAGGCCTGGCTGACTCCGCATGACCTGCTGAACGTGACACAGCCCAGCAAAACGAAGTTCGCGTGATGCAGCACCGCACGTGGCCAGCAGGGGAGCGCTTGTGCGCAGGAGGGCGTCAGCCTGCACAGCAGGGTGGGCGGCAGCTAAATGAAGGAAGAGGCGGAGTGTAGCAACTGCGACATGTGCGTGAGCGCTTTGGAGGAAGGCGTCTAGTAGACTAAGGATGTCGAACAACTCATCATCGCTACGAGGGCGGTAGCGTAGCAGGAAGGTGAGGACTTCACTCTGAGTCCAACTGTCCAGGTCCTTCATCCTGAAGGAGAAAACATAAAAACACAAAGTCAGTCAATAGACAATCAGCTAAATGACATGATTCATGATGCTGTTAGCCTTTGAAAACTTTGTCCTGCACAAATGCAGAAAAACAAAAAAACAAAACAAAATAGACAATGGTATCATAGAGAGGACCCTTTAATTTAGGTTGTAAAATGTCAAAAACTATTAAAAACCACTGTCAGTAATTGAAATAAAGCTGAAATAAAATAAATGTATGTATCTTTTAAATATTTTCAATAACCTTTTTTTTTTATTTTGATAAACTGAATTTATATATTAATTTCCACATATGTAGAATTTAGATACACTTGTTATATAGTAGAATTCATTTAAGGCATGACTTCATATTTCAGGTATTAATTTCTGTATTTTTTAACCTGTAAATTGCAGATTACATTAAGTAATTGGAAGCATGTATTTTTCTCTTTTTTTCTTCTCATATTGTATTGTTGTAAAATACTTTTAAAAAATGAAATAAAATAAAATCTAAATATTACAAGAAAAAAAAAAACCTTCATATTTAATTGCTGTGGAAACCATATCAGGATTCTTTTGATGAATACTATGTTCAAAAGAACAGCATTATTTATCTTAGTAACATGAAAAGCTTGAATTAAAAAGTACTAAAGGTGAAGTACTAAAATGACCAAAAACTAAAACTGAAATTAATTAAATAATATTAATAATAATAATAATAAAAATAATAAAATAAAAATAATAAAATGCATAAATAATAAAAACAAACTAAATTTTATAAAATATAAATACTATAATAGTACATAAATATTACTAAAATAGCACTTGTGCAAATTGTAATATTTATGAATTAGCAATTCATACTTTTTACCCTTTGAAAACACTGATTAGGGTTTGTACATGTATTTAAGGTGTAAGGAAAATGTTATTACATTTAGAGACGAGACATTTTTAGACATTAAACTGAAACTTTTCTTGAAAATGGTATAATTTTTCAAAACCATACAAAACTAACATGAACACAAAGAGCACCTTTCTAAGAACTTGATGTGTTTTAAACTAGAATTTTGACATGAAACAACATGAGGCTGAGTTTTCATGACAAAATTACATTCTTTGGATGAACTATCCTTTTAATATAATGGCAAAATTTGCACACCTGTTGAGAAGGTAATGAGCAATGGGTTTGTTAATAACCACACCACCCTCATCTTTGAGAATTTCCTCCAAGGCACGAAGACAGTTCACCACAACCACCGGGTCCGGGTCCCTCAGAAGAGCATACAGCTCGTTCACTATACTGCCATCTAAAAGACACAAATGTGTTCATTTAGCAGACACTTATATCCAAAGAGACTTTACTCAGATGCTCTACTGTACATTCATCATGCAAAAACATAAACTGGACTATATAGAAAGGCTATTCAAAGACATTGAGGCCATAAACACACTGAATATTCAGGAAAGACAGGAAATAACACAGTATTCTTCTGCTAAATACTATCATGGTGATAATCAAACAGGGGTTTCCTAAAAGATACATTTTGTTCAGTTATGGATGCGTGACATGCTGTTAGTTATCACAGACGCTGAACCTGAAACATTCCTTTAAAGGGAGCAGTGAGACCCAAATCATTCAGCTTATGTCATTTTATGCACACATTTTAACCAGAATAAAATAAGATAGCAACAGTTATCACATTATATTTTGCATATTTCTTATCAACTGTTAAAATTTAAATAAACAGAGTGATTGGCTCTACCTATGTCTATGTTGGGCTGTAGACTGTGCATTTTGGCACATCCAAGCACAGCGACTCTTCTCACGTAACTGGCCTTGTCTCGCAGACCTGCAACAATGGGCTGCTCTATGTACTCTGGCATTCCTGGCATTCTGAAAAACAGACCAATTAAAGTAGACACAGTATCTTAGGATTTAATCAAGAAACATTCCCCTTTAGGCTATGTGTTACTGTGATTTTAACATGGGTTCAGGATGTTGTTCGGCACAAGTGATTTACATTTTCTAAAAGTTCATGCAAAACTCACAGCCATGATACCAGTGTTATGGGTGGCTGTCAATGGGTTTCTTGTTAAGGTGTTGCTAGGCTGTTATTGTGTCCTGAATGGTCACTAGGTTGTTGTTAAAGTGCCCCTATTATGCCTTTTTTAAGGTTCTTAATATTGTTTTGTGAGTCTCCTACAACAAGTGTACATGCATGCAAGGTCAAAAAACACGTTCTCATAATATAAACTATATTGTCAAAAGTATTGGGACACCCCTCCAAATCATTGAATTCAGGTGTTCCAATCACTTCCATGGTCACAGGTGTATAAAATCAAGCACCTAGGCATGCAGACTGCTTCTAGAAACATTTGTGAAAGAATGGGTCGCTCTCAGGAGCTCAGTGAATTCAAGCGTGGTACCGTGATAGGTTGCCACCTGTGCAATAAGTCCATTCATGAAATTTTCTCACTACTAAATATTCCACGGTCAACTGTTAGTGGTATTATAAAGTGGAAGCATTTGGGAACAACAGCAACTCAGCCACGAAGTGGTAGGCCACGTAAAATCACAGTGCGCAGAAGTCGCCAACTTTCTGCATAGTCAATAGCTACAGACCTCCAAACTGCGTGTGGCCTTCAGATTAGCTCAAGAACAGTGCATAGAGAGCTTCATGGAATGGGTTTCCATGGCCGAGCAGTTGCATCCAAGCCTTACATCACCAAGTACAATGCAAAGCGTTGGATGCAGTGGTGTGAAGCACGCCGCCACTGGACTCTGGAGCAGTGGAGATGTGTTGTCTGGAGTGACGAATCACGCTTCTCTGTCTGGCAATCCGATGGACGAGTCTGGGTTTGGCGGTTGCCAGGAGAACGGTACTTGCCTGACTGCATTGTGCCAAGTGTAAAGTTTGGTGGAGGTCCAACATTTTGTGGGAACAGTTTGGGGATGGCCCCTTCCTGTTCCAACATGATGTCACGACCAGGGCTAGAACCCAGAATGTGTTGCTGGTAGCCCAGAGCTCTAACCACTACACCAAAGAGCAGTGTAGACCCAAATTGCAGAGAATCACAAGAGGCAGGATTGGAGAAGAACAAACAGTCTTTACTTCATGTCCTTCTTGAATAAACACAAAAACTAAGCACCAAAAGCAGGGCTGAAGAAGGTACAGATCCACAAGGCAAAAATGTCCAAAAAACATAAAACAAAGTTTTCAAACAAGAAGGTCAAAGATCTGAGTTAAAGTCTCTCAAAGTAATCCAAACATGGGCCAAAAGATCTGTCTGAACAAAAGAACTTCAAGACTGAGCAAAGATACAAACAAATGCAGGTCTTATATATGCCCACACACACACTAACAAGCCAGGCACAGGTGATATCATTGAGCTAATACTGAACAGGAAATCAGGAGGAAGTTGTGGAAGGTCTTGTGCTCTCTGTTTCCCTCTGCTGGACAGACTGTGGTGTGACAGGGCCCCACCCTTTATGGCCGGCTCCAGACGGCCCTGGATGGTCAGGATGCAGGTGATGAAATGTTTTGATCAAGTCTGGGTCCAAGATGTGTCGTGCTGGCACCCAGGTACACTCCTCAGCCCCATATCCCTCCCAGTCAACCAGGTAGTGAAAACCACGGCCATGGCATCTTGAGTCTAACAGCCTCCTCACTGTATACGTGGGGCCATGTCCTTCTGCACCGTTCAACAAACTTTTTAGCATTAGGGACTCTAACCTCTATTTCTTGACTAAAGAACAATGGTGACTCAAACCCAAATTTACACTTTGAATGGGGATAATCCAGTGGAGCAGCTGCGTAAGGTGTTGTGTGCCAGCTCTGCCCATACCAGGAACCGACTCCAAGAGGATGGCTGATGGGAAGCATCGGAGGTATTTTTCCAATTCCTGATTCACCCGTTCTGTTTGGCCATTTGACCGAGGGTGGAAACCTGAAGAGAGACTGACAGAAGAGCCAAATAGAGACTAGAATGCTTTCCAGTAACGAGACATGAACTGGGGACCCCGATCAGTAACAATGTGCAGAGGAATTCCATGGATCCTTACAACATTTTGAAGAACAATGTCAGCAGTTTCTTTAGCCTTTAGTCCTGACCTCAACCCGACAGAACACCTTTGGGATGAATTAGAGCGGAGACTGTGAGCCAGGCCTCTCACAAAACATCAGTGCCTGACCTCACAAATGCGCTTCTAGAAGATTGGTAAAAAAACTCCCATAAACACACTCCTAAACCTTGTGGAAAGCATTCCCAGAAGAGCTGAAGCTGTTATAGCTGCAAAGGGTGGGCCAATTCCATATTAATTAAACCCTATGGATTAAGAATGGAATGTCATTAAAGTTCATGTGCATGTAAAGGCAGGCGTCCCAAAACTTTTGGCAATATAGTGTACATTTAATTTCACCTAAGTTCTTAATGATTTGTAAACGATTTGTTAGAAGTAGTTCAAAGAATCAGTCTTTCTAAACCCCTCCTTTCTGTGAGCCTACACTGCTCTGATTGATCAGATGGCCCAATCCTTTGTGACTGTCTACTGCACACACCGCGCGCCCATTGCCATAAATGAATGACAGCTATCAATTCAGAAGACATTGTATACAATGTATGGACAGAAAAGATAGCATCGATTTTACCGTGTCAATTCGAGCCCGAGTCCGACGATGAAACGTCTGAAGTAGTCGATCAACCAGAAACTGATTCACAATCATGACTGGAGTAGGACGTTTCTCTATGGTAAGTGTCACCTTTAGTTTGTGTTATTTATAAGACGTGATAGCAGCGTCAATGTTATATTTTATATAGGTGCTCCTGTGAGAACTGTATCAGAATGCCAAGTGAAGCTGAAAACCACTAACATAAGATAAACATTTAGGCCAGATGTGTACACAGACTTTTTCGTTAACTATTTGTTAACTATTAACAAAGTAAAATGGCTATATTATTGCTTGACATTACAATGGGTGTTTACTGTTTACAGAGAGAATACTTCAAGTACTTAATGTGGACTAGCATCTTAACATCCTATTACAATACAGATAGCGCTCCACTCTACTGTAATAATAAAAACACAGAGGAAAACAGTTTGTTTTACAGTTATGTAAATGAACCAAGCCCACAGTTATGTTGTAAACGTGCACGTTAGCTGAGCACAAACGTGAATAGCTGATAATGAATTACTTTGTAAACAAAAGTCGTGCTCCATCCTTGATCATTACTCCAAGTAATAAGACAGACAAGCTGCATTAATCGACACATTTTTAGACAATATTGGACCCACATCTGAATAGCAGAACTACAGTAATGTGAGGTAGCCGGTTAGAAGGAGACATATACAGACTAGGGTTTATGTTACACAACATAACACGAAACTTTTGAACTTTTGAACAAAACTACAAATTTTGAATGATCGGTAGAAAATATAAACATCAATTATTAATTATACTTACAGGTTGAGATTCAGAGGAGCAAGCTGGTCCAAACAAACTGGGCATTGATCCATATTTTAGGACCAAGCGTTTTGTGAATCCTGCGTTAAACTCCCAGAGATTTGAGAAGTAGTCTTCAGTAAAATGAGAAGAACACAACAAAAGATTGTACTGCTGTGGTATTGTTGAAAAATGTGTGAACGCGTCTGCAATAAGTGGGCGGGCAATATGCTAATGTTTCGTTGTGAGGTCACAACGAAACAGCTTGGGATTTGTTTTTCAAACGACTCGCTTAATGTACTCAGAGTCGACTCTTACTTTTGAGAGACAATAACTTTATATATGGTGCACTTTCAGATTTAAAACTTTGCAGGATGTTTTCATTCACTTAGAGCTATGTTACAAACTCAAAAATCCATAATGGGGCACTTTAAAGGGCTCATGAACTGGATTTTTTGTTTCCTGAGGTGCAGTTATAATGTTAATATGATTTTTAATTAAAAAAATGTCATAATTTAGAAATAAATGGCTATTTTCTATCCTGATTTTATCCCTCTGATTTAAACGCTGGGTTTGAAGTGGCATGTCTGCTTGAGTCTTCAGTGTAAACGCCCACTGCTGTGATTGACTGACATCTTTGCATATGAAATAAGTATTACACGTGGAACCCTCTCGAATACTTTTTTACTATTACAGCTGTCGAGAGTAACAAATCGTGAAAAGTATTGATAGCATTATATTTAGATCTATTCCCATCACATGAAAGGTTGCAGCAGTGAGCATTAAGCAGATGACAGACAGTCTGTTGTGAATGCTGTGATCTCATCATTGCAACACGATTTCTGCACTCACGAATGCTTTCACCATAAATAACAATGCAAACACAATGTAAGTACAGTACGAGCTTTGTTGTGCAGTGTAACAGTGTCATTGATTACATAATGGGAGTTTTGGAAAGTGTCCAGATAAACTTATGCTGTGTGATTGAAAGTAAAGGGAGCTTCTTTGATTGCTTTCTGTATAAAATTTAAAGCTGCAGTCCATAAGTTTAGCGTCTTTGTCACCATCTGTGTTTGAAACCTGCAATTGCCGATATTTGCGGAATTATCATCTTTACGTGGGTTGTGCATCGGCACGGCTCCTCAGCGCAGATGAATCTAATGTTTTGAGAAGAATGTGTGGCTGTCAGTCACCACAGTCTTGGAAGTATGACCAGAATAAGAATTTTAACCGGAAAATGTCTTCTGAACAAGTGTCTGCCACTTTTGTTCTGACCAACTGAGAAAAAAAAAAAAAATCATTACAATAAATCACGCTATAAATGGTGATTAAATCTAACAACCCTTTCTTTTTGTTTTGAGTTCACAGCACTGACATATTTCAAGTAAACTGAACTGTTTCATTGTTTAAACTCATTTCTTTTAATTTAGATGAACTTAAGTTTAAATGAAACAGGGAGTTTTATTTCCTAGCATGCTTTGCCCATGGCACTCGATAAGGAAAGTAAATGCTAAAATTAAGTGTTATATTATGTTTTTTGTGCAAGATTAATGGTAAGGGAGATTTAGTAGTGATTAATGTTTTGTTATGCTAATTTAGAAGAGCTTCTGTTAATGTGGGTTTTGGGAGTTACCATCATGGTGACAAGAGGCGCATGCTGCTTGGTTTGAGAGCAGGTAAGTTACATGTTTTAAGTTGCTGTACTCATTCAGTAAATACTATACCATGCTATTGTTAACATGTTACCAAATTAGCTAGTTGGCATTTTATGAATTAGTTTGTTATAGCTAGCAAAAATATTTACGTTTAGATAACCTGGTAATTTTAAGTTAAATGTATAAATTAGTTAGGAGCAATAAACATGCATGAGTACTACAGACTCAAAACTTGATAGTTCTGCTTACTTGAAATTGGGAACATCATAGCTCAAAAAATTTGATGTAACTGATTACCTCAATTTTTTTGAGTTAGCCCAACTTATTTGGGTTACAGTGTAGACCTACTAGCTGGGACTACTCCCTTCATGTAAACAGATGTGACGCAATGATGCAAAGATGAACGGCGACATGCTCAAATTTGTTGCTGTGGTGGTTGGGTGGTTGCGAAGTGATTGCTAAAGTGTCCTGGATGGTTGCTAGGGTGTTACTTGTTAGGGTGTTGCTAAGATGTTGTTGTGTTGTTTGGGTGGTTGCTAAGGTGTAGCTAAGGGAATACTAGGTGTCCTGGATGGTATCTAGGTTGTTGCTTGTTAGGGTGTTCCTAAGATGTTGTTGTGGTGTCTGGGTGATTGCTAAGATGTCCTGGAGTGTTGCTTGTTAGGGTGTTGCTCTAACATTGTTGCAGTGTTTGGGTGGCTGTTAGGGTGTTGCTAAATGACTGCTAAGTTGTCCTGGATGGTTGCGAGGGTGCTTGCTTGTTAGGTTGTTGCTAAGATGCTTTTGCAGTGTTATAGTGGTTACTAGGGTGTAGCTTAATGATTGCTAAAGTGTCCTGGATGGTTGCTATGGTGTTGCTTGTTAGGGTGTTGCTAAGATTTTGTTGAGGTGTTCTGGATGGGTGCTAAGGTGATTGCTAAGTGATCTCAAAGGTGTCCTGGGTAATTGCTGGGGCACTGCTTGTTAGAGTGTTGCAAGGCCGACCGTTGTGGTGGTCTGTGTCATTGCTGGGGCATTTCTTGGATGTTAGTCATAATGTCCTGGGAGGTTCTGTTTCTTGTTAGGGTATTGCTAAGATGCTGTTGCAGTGTTCTGTGTTGGTTGCTGGGGTGTTGCTAAGTGATTAAAAGGGTGTCTTGTGTGGTTGCTAGAACGTTTCTTGTTAGGGTGTTGCTAAGATGTTGTTGCTGTGTTTGGGTGGCTGCTAAGGTGTTGCTAAGTGATTACTAAGGTGTCCTGGATGGTTGCTAAGGTGTTGCTAAGATGTTGTTGTGATTGAGTGGTTGCTATGGTGTTGCTAAGTGATTGGTAAAGTGTCCTGGATGGTTGCTAGGGTTGTTGCTTGTTAGGGTGTTGCTAAGATGTTGTTTCAGTGTTTGGGTGGTTGCTAGGGTGTTGCTAAGTGATTGCTAAGGTGACGTGGATTGTTGCTTGGGTATTGCTTGTTAGGGTGTTGCTAAGTGATTGCTAAGGTGTCCTGGTTTGTTGCTAAAGTGTTGCAAGGCTAATTGTTGCAGTGTTCTGGATCATTCCTGTGACAATGCTTGGCTGTTGTTCTGGTGTTCTGGGTGGTTGTTGCTGTAGTGATTCAGTTCAAAGCAGAGAGCATGTGAACCGGTCATCTCTTCCGCTTTACTAGTTAGGCTACAACATGAAATAAACATAAATGGAGATCCGAAGATATGCTGAAAGATACAACCGCGGAAAGCTGTCAATAAATCAGCTTGTAAAAATGAAAAGCTGTTCAATGTCCAAAAACTTGTTAGCCAGCTTCAAAACTGAACTTAGAGAGGTGCATTTTGCTAAATATATGCATGATAGGTAGGCTATTCATATTCACTGTATTTGTACTTAACATACATTTTTTCTTCAATATTGAATGTATAAATCTGTTTTATGACAGCCACCATTTAAATGTTTAGGCCTAAAAATATGTAGAAACCTAATTACGTCATTAAAAATTGATTATAACGTTATTATAAAATCTTCCTTATGTGCAATTTATATAAAAGTATTTCTCATAGGGCCCCCCCCCCCCCCGACTGGTTCTTGGTCCCCCCCTATGCCCCCCCCCCCCCCCCCCCCCCCCCCAATTTAAAAAATCCTGGAATTGCCCCTGCCTGGAGGGCCATTGTCCTGCAGAGTTTAGCTCCAACTCTGAAGAAAACACTCACCGGCCTGTAACTTTAGTAATCCTGAAGACCTTGATTAGCTTCAGGTGTGTTTAATTAGGGTTAGAGCTAAACTCTGCAGGACAATGGCCCTCCAGGATCAACGTTCCCCACCCCTGGTCTAGACAGTCAAAAAGAAATGATGCAAGACATACAAACCTGAAGTTGCACATGTTCCTCAGGGCCAACCCTCGCACCATGGGATTGGGATCAGCGCAATCCTTACGGAGGGTGTTGATAGCCAGTAGTGCCAGGTCTGGCTTGTCACTGGCATAGGTGCACATGTACAGATATACCAGCTTCTTCTGAACAATATCGACTGTGGCACTGGCTTTCACCATGTCCATAAATAAAGCAGAGACATCCAGACCCTGTGTCATGTACCTGCAAAGAGACAAACAACAAAGCCTGAGAAATCTCTTTATGATTTATTTGTCAACAATTTAAAAGTTGTGCCAGAGGCTAAATCTACATTAATTACAGTACATTTGAAAATGGTATTTTCATTTCAAAAAAAGTTTCTCGTTCACACTGAACCATCACACTTTCTGTGCATGCTTAAAATATAATAAATAAAACAACATTTTCAAATTCATCCACTTGGGATAGTGTCTTCAAAAAGCTCAGTTTTCGCAGGACACAAACGCTGTATCGGTGTGGACAGGAGGTCAAAACGTAGAGAAACAAATGCGTTTTCAAATGTATCAGGATTAGTGTAGACTTAGCCTAACTAATGATAAGAGTTAAAGGGTTAGTCCACCCCAAAATGAAAATTATCCCATGATTTAATCACCCTCAAGTCATCCTAGGTGTATATGACTATCTTCTTTCAGACGAACACAATCTGAGATATATTTAAAAAAAAATATATCCTTGTTCCTCCAAGCTTTATAATAGTAGTGAAGTGAGGGCCAAAAAAAAAAAAAAAAAAATTCACCTTCTGAAGCGAAATCGATACGTACGGCCATCTGCCGGAAGCTAGTTATTATAGTGAATCATTTTAACTTTAAATAATATTTTTCTTACAAAAACCCATCGCTTCGCTTTAGAAGGCCTTTATTAACCCCCTGGAGCTATACAGATTATTTTTCATAATGGATGGATGCATTATTTTTGGCTTCAGAATGTGTCACAACCATTATAAAACTTGAGGGAGCAAGGATATTTTTTAAATATATCTGGGAATGTCTGAAAGAAGATAGTCATATACACCTAGGATGGTTTGAGGGTGAGTAAATCATTCATTTTTGGGTGAACTATCCCTTTAAGGTGGAAATCAAGATGCATAATGAACAATAACATACATGCTGTTCTGGTTCTCATATAATCTATTGTGTTTAGAACATAGAAGGCTTAGAATATATGAGTTACAGATTACTTCATGATATTTTTTTATACTTATGGTACCCTCCATAAGTATTGGGACAGTAAAGACAAAATTGCTCTGTTAGCTGTAGTGTCAAGACATCTATAAATATGATTAAAATATTAATATGAGGCAGTACAGTAGTACAGAATGTCACATTTTATTATTACCAACTAAGAAGTACAGCACTTTTAGAGTTGTATCCCTCTGCCTAATGTGAGCATAAGTATTGGGAGCAAATGTAAATGTATAAAAGCTAATATTTCATTGTAAATTAATATTTACAGTCCTATAGACATCAACAGACTCTTTGTTTCACACTTTGAAATGCTCCAGACCTTTAATACAGACTTTTTTAGCGGTTGCTTGTTTTGGGGACTTTCTGCCTTTAGTCTCCTCTTCAGCTGGTGAAATGCTTGTTCAATAGGATTTAAATCTGGAGACTGATTTGGCCAATCTAAGACCCACAATTTCTTTACCATGATAATCATGATACTAGTGTTTTGAGTCATTGTCCTGTTGCCATATGAAGCTGGTGGCATTTTCTTGAACACTGGTAGGCAAGATTCTTTTGTACACTTCTGAATTCATTCTTCTGCTGCCATCATTGAATAAGTCATCAATAAAGATGAGTGAGCCTTTTCTAGAGGCAGACATGCATGCCCATGACATGACGCTACCTCCACCATGCTTTCCAGATGAGGTTGTATGCCTTGGATCATTTGCAGTTTCTTTTTTTCTCCACACTTTTGCTTTCCCACTTTGATAACGGTTAATGTTTGTCTCATCTGTCCATAAAAAACTCTACTGGCTCATCTCTGTGTGTTATTTTTGGTACCGATCAGATGCTTGCTGTATATCCTCTGTAATTCTGTTGGTGAAGTCTCCTGCGAACAGCAGATTGTGATACCCAAGCTTTCTGGAGGTTGCTGGTGATTTTACTGAGAGTTTTTTTTCATAGCCATTATCATTTGTCTATCATCAACTGCTGTTGGTAATTATCTCATCAACCGTTGACAATGGCTGTATTAAAGGCCTAGAAAAGCATTTCAAAGTGTGAAACCAAGAGTCAGGTGATGTCTACGGGTCACAGACTCGCTCCTGTGATTGCTTGCAAGGGATTTAAGATTAAATATTAGCTTTTACACATTTACATTTTTTTTAAAAGTTAAACCGTCCCAGTACTTATGCTCACATTAGGCAGAGGGATGAAACTGTAGTTCTTAGTTGGTAAAACATTTTGTGTTGAAACAGTCATATATATATATATATATATATATATATATATATATGTCATATGCTAATAAATAATTCAAAATGATTTGAAAACCAGAAAACCGACTCAAAAGAACAATCTGCTCACATCACTATGGTTTGCAAACAATTTATATTGTACATGCTATACAAGCAATATCTAGCTGATGAGTTATTTACGAGCTGAGAACTAGAAAAATGTGTGTTCACTATAGATATTTCCATGATTTTTAAGATTCCAGGCCTGAAAACACATTTTCTGATATTTCCAGGTTTTTCATTGTTTGGTGCTTTGTCCTTTTGAAAAATCTCTCATCAAAAAGGAAGATGAACACTTCACGGACCTGATGACTTTGGTGATGTAGTTTTTGTACCGGAGGCGGTCTGCTTGGACATGGGGATTGGACAGAGCTCGCTTGAGCTCTTTTACCGTCTCCTCCGAGCCAAAATAAGGCATTGTGGGTTCTTCAGTTCAGGTGCCTCCCAAAGAAAAGCAGAGGAAGACAGTTTGAAAAAACATAATATATTTTTTGATTTTGAAGCTTGTGTAATGCAGTAATGTAATTTCACTCTAATTATGTATTCTGGTTTGTGCCTAATCTTAACAAACATCATAATTCAGTGTAAGTCTGGCAGTAAAGAACCACACAGACTAAATCAACCATCATAATCAACGACAACTGGAGTCACCTGACAGTACAGTAACAGACAAACTTAAATCTAAAAACCAGAATAAGATGACAGCTGTTCGATTTTATGCATTGTTATTTACTATATTTGTTTAGTTCTTTATGGAGCTCATACATGTCAGTTTACAAAAGCAATAGATTTATCATCTCCCTTTCTGAAAGTACTAATGTTCTTTTCGCACACACAAAGGGCATGTAAGACAATAAAATGTAACATACCTCCTCTATGCGTTTCTAAACAGTACATCAATACACAATAACTAAAAGAAAATAACAATGAGAACTGAAATATAGTAGCTTGTTTATGGCAATCAGAAAGCGTGAAGCCAGAATCAAAATGATTTAGTTCCTCTCAAAACATGTTCCCGATCTTCAAAATACAAGCTCGCCTGTTTGATTTTGTGATTTTACACTAAAATAAACGAATTGTCTTGGACATTTAGGATGACACTCCATGAAAAGTGCATTAAAATAAGTGCATATCAATGAATATGAATGGTAATCACTGATCTGTGATGTAATCAATAGATTCCATTATATTTACCACTGTCACAATAAGGGATGCTAAAATCATTATAAATAAAGACACATTAAAACTCGTTTTATTGCAGCATGCTGTATCCTTAAGAATGTGATGTATTTTTGTCTCCATATATCCTATAGTAGTTTAGTTGAGTAAGATGGTTCTCAAACCTTTTGAATTTTTACTCACAATTTCTCTCTGATAAAATATTATAGAGTTAAAACATATCATAAATATTTATAAATAAATAAATTATAAAAATAAATAGGCCTATTAAAATAATTAAACATAAAAAATGTACAAAAACATCCAAGGAGTTATACAGTTTTATTAATTTATATGACTTTTCCATGTCTAGTATAACCCTCTTCAAAAAAACAAAAAAAATATCTGTTGTTGAGGGGTGAATTCATATATGACTATCTTAGTAGTAGCTCTTCCTTTTATGCTTGTTTTGTCTAAAGTTATTTATTTAAGTCATCTTTAGGCCCTCTCCGAAGTTTGCTGAGGCCATCTAGTGGTTGAGTCTCTCTTCTCAGTGAGGTCTTTTATTTTGACACGCAGTCGCTGCGGTGATTCTCATTTGCAGACAGTCTGCGCTGGAGCAGTACCAGTGTGAGTCTTGAGCGGGGTGTGTGTGTGTGTTTGTGTGAGTGTGTGTGAGTGTGTGTGTCAGCAGAAGATTTCTGAAGATGCTGGAGAGGTAGCCAATCTGACGGGATGGCCGGAATCATTAAAAAGCAGATCCTGAAGCATCTGTCCAGGTAATATGCTGTTTGAGTGTCATGTTTTGATTCATCAGTGTCAGTGTTTTCACGGGACTCACACAGTCACACAGCTAATAAATAAACATACATATGCTTAGTGTAGCAGTACCTGTCCTGGAATGTATATATTTGACATGAATATAAATGTACATTTGGGGTCAGTTAGCTGACAGGCTAATAGACTGCAGCATCACTGCTGGTGAATGCTGAAACAACACAAGTATTGACTTGCAGATACACACACACACACACACACAAACACGGGGCCTGTGACAGAGTAGTGGCATATTAAACATGTTAGGCTCGGGAGAACTCCATATTCAGCATGATTATCTAATATGCCAATAGTTTAAGCTGAAATAAAAAGGCATATTCAACAGAGATATTGACTATTTATGCCTTTGGATTCTGTTGTTTTACTCTTTGGATAGTTGTGAGCTGGTAAATGAACATATATGTCCTGTGAGGCTGATCAGTAAAATCACAACCGTGACCTTGATTAAGGCACTTAACCTCAGGTGACTCCAGAGTGACCGTGATTTTATCAAGATGTTGGTTTTTCTGGGATATTATTCATATCAAGCGTATCCTACCAATCTGATTCCAGCCATTTCCTTTTGATTTTAGGGGTAGTTGATGGTATAATAGTTTGACAGAAGTGTTGTAAACTAACAAAAAATGTAGGTCTTGTTCAGAGGCAGTGTTATTTTAGTATCATTGATAGTAATTATTAATATTTTGAATTAGGTTTTATTTTTATATTTTCCCTTTTTTATTTCAAAGGGGTAATATGTGTGCTGTAAGGCACTATACGTTATAGACAAAAGTAAGCAACTGCTGAAGTTTTGCTGAACTGAAAACCCTTTTCTCTGATTCGGTTTTAGAGGAAAGGTTATCCTGATTCAGATTTGGTCCAGGCTAAATGATTTGGTGACTCCATATATTAAGGTGACTCCTAACATTGGCCAATTTTCAGTCACGTGACTGGCGCAGAGACCCCGGAGGGCAAAACATCCCTAGAACTGCAGCACATGCCTGTCAATTTTCCATCTGTTTCAAGCCATGAATATTTAGATCACCTCTCAAAAGAAGAAAAACAAAAATATGTGAACAAAAGGCAAGTTTTGGGCACTTGTGATCCATATACAGCACCTGCTGCATCAAACCAGTAAGACATTCTAAAACGCTTAATGTGAAAAACACTTAAAGTGCCTTAATGTACTAAAACAGTGATGTTAAAAGATCAAATCCAGTATTGATAAAGCATACTATAAAGAAGCGAACAGATGAGGCCAGAATATGAACGCAACACGCTAAATGGTTAAGCGTTTAATGGAAAAACACGTAACGAGACACAGCGCATTGAGTTTATATTCTGGCCTCTTCTGTTCATCAATAAGATGTATACTGAATTTGGTTACTACATCAGTATTTAGTACAAACCTGGTAAAAATTACTGGCAGACAATGGAGGAAAGCCTTGTTTTTCCCTCCAGGTGGGCATTCCTATAAGGATGTGATGTCACGTGAAAACTATGAATGAATATAAAGTTCCTCGGTCAAGCCATCATCTCCATTTTGTCTTTGATCAAAGAGCTAATTCACCAAAAAAGGGCTGTGGCATTTACTTTTGCCAAAAAGATAGGAACACTTCAACACCTATAATGCACTGGGCTCGATCCGATTGTCAGTGGGCAAGGATACAGAAGTGCGTACGACCTCTAGTTTTCAGAAAAACCCTGGAGCTGTCAAAAGACTTTTGCTGACAAACAAGGATAGCTGGATTCAGGTAACAAAGGGGAAGAGTAAACATCGATCATGTTTACAGTATAATAATAAAAACCTGTTTGAAATCAGCAAACTTACATACTTAAAAGGATTAGTTCACTTCAGAATTAAAATTTCCTCATAATTTACTCATCCCCATGTCATCCAAGAAGTTGTTTATGTCTTTCTTTGTTTAGTTGAATAGAAATTGTTTTTGAGGAAAACATTCAGGGATTTTTCTCCATATAGTGGGCTTCACTGGGGTTCAACGGGTTGAAGGTCGAATTTGCAGTTTCAGTGCAGCTTCAAAGGGCTCTACACGATCCCAGTAGAAGGAATAAGGGTCTTATCTAGCGAAACGATTGGCCATTTTCTTAAAATAAAAAGATGCATATACCTTATAATCACAAATGCTCAAAAACGCATGACATAGGTGGAAGTACCGATCCAGTGTCTACAAAAGTGAACATGGAAAGATGAAGTCAAACGGCCTTTACCAAAATAGGTAAAACAACTATGTCGGACGATTTTGAAGTTGGAGGAGAAAATGAGTTTTTCGCCGTACCGCGGTACTTCCACCTACATCACACGTGACCTTTCCAACGGCATTACGTAATGCTTGGTGCATCGCAGAGCAGTGCAATATGAGCATTTGTGGTTAAAAAGTATATACATTTTATTTTTTTAAGAAAAAAACAGATCATTTAGCTAGATAAGACCCTTATTCCTCATCTGGGATCATGTAGAGCCCTTTGAAGCTGCACTGAAACTGCAATTTGGACCTTCAACCCGTTATGGCGAAAAATCCTGGAATGTTTTCCTTTAAAACCTTAATTTTTTTTCGACTGAAGAAAGACATTAACATCTTGGATAACATGGGGGCAGTGTTGGGTGTAGCACGTTACTGTAATTAAATTACTTATCCACTGAAAAAGTAAAGTAAGGGATTACTGTTCATTTTTAGGTAATTTAATTAGTTACTTATAATGTACTTGCATTACATACTGTATATTAGTTCAACAGTTATGTTTAAATCAGTATTGAATTTATAAAAATCTAATTTTGTCGTCTAAAGGTAAAAGTGAACGCTGCCTCTTTGAAATCGTTCACAACTTCACACCAGTTTGCTGCGTAGTAGCTGTCTGAAGATGTCGTCAGAAGCGAGGGGCTGTTTGGCAGAATGGAAAAAGTCCAATTACTTCACTTTTTTGGTAGGCAAGAACATCCTAGGGAGAAAAAACTACTCGCGCGTTCTCTGAGAGTCTTCAGTCAGTGCGCACACACATAGCTGCCTCTCACGAGTGTCAGATTTTCGTGGTTTATTACACATAAACGTTCAAATACACACAGTTATGTCAAAATGCCCGTCTTGGAACGGGCATCAGCATGTGTAACAGCATATTGTCTCCATCCATTAGGTCTTAGTGACAGCAGCCTTTAAAACATGATACTGTCTGTATTATAAATGATAATCAAACAACAAAAGAAAAGCTTTAATAAGGATTAATCTATGTTTAATTTGTACAGTTATGACAAGTTATTTTATATTTGATTATTCAGTTTCTGTGGTATTTTTACTTACTACTATTTGACCTACTACTTTGGTATCGAGTATTGTGCACTTTTGGTGGTATCGGTACTGACTACTAGATTTTTGGTATCGTGACATTAAGTAGCCTAATAGTATGTTTTAATAAAGTTAAAATGTTTTAAAAAGCTATAAAAGGCTAAACTATTCCATGTTTGACTCATATTTAAATTATTAAAAGAGTTTCCTTTCTATTGTCTATCTGGTCAAGGTTTATAGGGATTTTAAGAAATAAATATTAATGAGTTGAATTACTTATTGAGTAATTAAATGACTTTTCAGACAGAGTAATTCAAAAAGCATTGATGATGTAATTAGTAATTAGTAATTAATCACTTTCTTTTGAAGTAACTTACCCAACACTGCATGGGGGTGAGTAAATTATCAGGTAATTTTAATTCTGAAGTGAACTAATCGTTTAACTACAGATTACTCCAGTGGGATTGTCTCTGTAATAATTGAAATCTTGGTCACTGTGAAAAAAAATCTGTTATAACGACAATATTTTGGGATAGAGATCATGAAATCACTCTTATTTCATGTCCACAGAAGAGGAAGACAGTTCTACACCATTTCTCGCTCTTCAGAAGCTTGAAAGTCCTTGTACTCCAGTGTTTTGGCTCTGATTTCCCAGCAGGCTCTCTGTGGGTGTTAAAGCACATGCTAGTTCCTGCTGTTTTTAGTCACGGCTGAAGCTCTGCCAGCTCTCTCTCATTCAGCTCAGCCTCTCCTTAGTTCACTGCGTCAGCTGACAGCTAGGCGTCATTTTGTCATGCTTGTTTGACACACACACACACACTCCCGGACCTTCTCCTTAGTAGTCTTTTCTAAGGCAAGAATCACTATTACTAGAGCTCATACTGAGGGTTAGGGATTTCAGCAGAACTCTATCCCTAAATATTAAACTTTGATACGTAATTTATCCGAAAACTTTTGTGCTACAGACATAAATGATTCTTCAAATGAAGTTGATATGTGAGATGTGCTCCTTTTTTAATCATTAAGGCCTGTTCACACTAAGGACGATAATAATGATAAAAAATATTGTTTTAAAAATTGTTATAAATGTAAAAGATTGCAGAGTCCACAACACAACTGTTGGATTCGACAAGGATCGTCCTTGTACCCTTGATTTTTAATCTTAATACAACATACACATTTCTTCTTTCTTTTCTGTCCTGGTTGTTGATTTGTAGTTTAATTGGTGTGTGAGTGGGACTGAACAGCTAAGACTGCTGAAGTAAATTAAATCTGCTTCTTCATCTGCTAAGTGATACGGATATCCAGGACAATCCTGCTGGAGCAACCTGGGGTTAAGTGCCTTGGCCAAGTGATAGCTTTAGACTCACTCCATCTGGGGATTGAACCAGCAACCTTATGGTTATCAGGCCATGGAGACCCCATGAACAAAATCTGCTTCAAGCAGTTTACACATTTCAAATTTACAGTCTTAATCTTCCTAGAAAATGGAAAAAATATTGATGACTTGGATGTATTCAAATGATTGTCCAATCATATCTTATCTAGAATGGGAATGTCTCTCCCTCTAATACCACTAGCAAATCGTGGTTTGTGATTGCGTCATAAAGTAAAGGCTATTGGTTATTAAAAAAAGGCAAGTCTTTTAATATGTCTCTCCCAGTTAGAAATGTCAACAAAGCAAGGAAAATCACCTTATCAAACCATTTCCAGGGGTTTTTAAGCGTTATACCCCGAGGCTTTGATGTTACACTCTCACAGAAACTGTCCTTTAATCAGAACGGGCTTTTTGTCATTAAGTTTGCATGATTTTTTTTATTGATTTAGTGAAAGGAGTATTTATAATCTAGGCTTGCGTGATGTCTAGCTGTGGTCTCTTCACAGAACGCTGAACTCATTACTGAGAGAGTCTCGTCTATGGTCAGTTAGTTTTCAGAAAACTAACTGACATTAGTTATGGTCAGAAAACATGTTAGTTTTCATGCTGTTTGTTAAGGTCTGTGGGAGAGGGACGGGGAAACTACAGGAGCAGATGAAAAGAGGAATGTATAATGATGGTGTGAGAAGATATGACCAGATAGACGTGAACCAGCCCTCTTATCCATTCAAGTGTGCTTTTATTGGGTGTATTATTATAACCTGAAGTAGGGCTGGGATATATATCAAATATTCAAGATATATTTGCAGTGATCCTCAAAATATAAACATAAACATCATGAATGGTCATGATAATTTTATAGGAGTTCTTTTAGTGACCATTAAGTTTCCTAGGACAGTGTTTCCCTAACCCTGTTCCTGGAGGCACACCAGCAGTACAGATTTTAGATGCCTCCCTTATGTGACCCATCTATTTCTGGGCTGCATCCGAAATCTCTTGAGCAGGTACTTGAATAAGTAATTACTTTACAACCACTAAAAAAGTATGTTCTATATAGTATATATAGAACATCTATATCTATATGTTTGTAGTATGAATGTAATGCAGACATACTATGTTTCGCATGTTTTCATCGTCACGTGACCTACCAGCGTCAGTTGTCGCTTCGCTGCCAGAAAATCCTCTCCCGTGGCCTCATGGGATAGTAAAGTGTCCATCGTATGCACACTTCAGAATCTCGCCTAAAGTAGCAGGTCTTCCGGGTACATTTTGCTTACTCTTTTGCCTACTGCCCTGGGCTGCATCCAAAATTGCAAACTTCCCTACTATAGACCTTATACGCCAGTGAAACAAGCGGTCCGCCATCTTTAGAATTTTGTCTTTGATATTTCTGTATATTTCTATGGCATCGCTGTCGAAGAGTAATTAGCTGGTGAAGTGGATTTACTCATTGTAGAGTTAACAAAAGTTCTCATGAATGTTTGAAGCGGATATCTTAACAAATGTCAGTAGACCGGGTTCACGAGCGGTACATTAATAAATCCATAAAATCTTACCTTCATGCTGTGGAAATACAAACCAGAAGACAACGAGTGCAGCGCTGAAAAGGGGCGGGGCTACATAAGGTCTATATAGTAGGCGAGAAACTGTATGTGACAAAAGAAGTATGTCCGAATAAGAGAGTAGGAAAAAGTACCCGGATGACCTAATTCTTCCGATGGGATTCTAAAGTGTGCATACGATGGAAACTTTACTATCCCATGAGGCCACGGGAGAGAATTTGTGAATGGCAGTGAAGCGGCGCAACTGACGCTGGTAGATCATGTGATAATGACAACATGGTGAACGTAGTACGTCCGGATTACATTCGTACTACATACACATTACATTCACATGTGGAACATAGAAGAACATTTTATTTTGGGTCAACTGTTCCTTTATGAAATATGAACACAGTAATACAGAAATATGATGAACATATACTAGGGGTGTAACGGTACATGTATTCGTCCTGAACCGTACGGTAAGGACGTCATGGTTTGGTGCATGCAATCAAACGACGAATACAGTCAGTCACGGGCGATCCACACTCCAATCCAGAAGGGGGCGTGCACGGTAATACAATGCTTTTTGCTAACTGCCATAACAAGAAAAATCGAAGAAGAACAGTAGTAGTGTGTATATGCGTCAAATGCGCTCGTGGACAAAGGAGAATACTTTTTTTAAATGGAGTGGAACGCGGAAAATTAAGTATAGGAGGGTTGGGCTTAAGCTTTGAATGTTTACATATAGTTTAAGTGGAACAAACTGTAACACTCCTAATGCACAAGTTTTATTTTTCATTATTCTGTTTATTTTGTACATGCTTTTCAGTTTTGTATCTGATTGTGACCAAATAGCTTTTGTTAACTGTGATTTGCACTACTGTCTGTTCAAAATTAAATTAAAAGAAACCTAGGATTGTGGATTTGTGGCTTTGTCCAGTAACACTTAGGGTCCAATTATCACTATTAACTAGTTGCTTATTCATTTATTTCATATTACTAGGATATTGGCTGTTTATTAGTACTTGTAAAGCACATATTAATGCCTTATTCTGCATGACCATATTCTACATCCCTTAATCCTACCCACTACCTAAACTTAACAACTACCTTACTAACTATCAATGAGCAGTAAATTAGGAGTTTATTGAGGCAAAAGTCATAATTAATAGTTATAGTGAGAATTGGACCCTAAACTAAAATGTGGCCATTTTTCCTGTTGTACCGATATCGTACCAAATCCTGACCCCAAAACCGAGGTACGTACCGAACCGTGACTTCTGTGTACCTTTACACCCCTAGCATATACATAAACACTGAATATCAAAAGGATGTTGTGTTTTTTGCTGTCACCCAGCCCTACTATGAAGTGACTAACCCTTTCAGCAGATGAGAAAGAGAAAGGCGAAGAATGAGATAAACACAGTACCAGCACACCTGGCTGCTGCACTCTCAGGAGACAGCAGAGAGATGCTGAGTTTCCAGACGTCAGGCTGTTGTTTGTCCCATAGTACTCTCTGTTCTCACTGCTTAATATCAACTGAGGCACTCTGACTATAAAACCCTTTCATCATCATCCCCTACTCTTCTTCTACAACCTCTTTTACTGCATTTCTTCCCCTCATCTTATTTAATTTCATATCAGTGTTATTTTAGGGGCTGTTTACACGACACCGTTTTAACTAAAAACAGAAACATTTTTATACGTTTTGGCTGTTCATTTACACAAATTGTTGTTTCGGGGGCCTGAAAATGCAAACTTTTGAATTTTAGTTTTAGTAATTTTATTGTGTTTTTGTCATTTGTTTTTTCTTTTAAACATATATTAGTTTATTTTAGTACATAAAGTTAATCTAAATGAAAATGAGCAATCAAATAAGTTTAAGGTTTATTTTATATATTTTATTTCAGCTATAGTTTATTTTATTTCAAGTAAAGTTTTTTTTCATGGCTTTAGTTTCAGTTAACTATAATCACCATGTTTTATATTTTCTCTTTCTCAGAAGAATAAGTAGCATAATCCTGTATGATTTGATGAATGTTCATGCTGCTCTTTACTCTACAGTGACTAAAAATCTTTTGCCAAATATTCTTATTTGCACTTTTTTTTAGTCTTAGTTAGAAAAACTACCTAAGTATTGAATACTGCAAAATATGTCATATTAAAATCTCACTGTTATCAACAATAACACATTAAAGCATCGCAGAGTATCACAAACAAGTATTGCAGCATATACAGTATAGGTTAGTTGCACCATGTTGAAATGTGACTGAAGTGGTGTGGTAATATTGTAAGGCAGTATTTTCCCTCTCATTGGTCTTCTGAAGGCTGGCTTAATCTTTGAAGTCTTTGAACAGATGGAGATTTCCCATTCAAATGCATGAAACACTTCAGTCTTTTGAAGTGGCCACACTGTGCTCTGCGTTTATAGTGAATGTGCTGTTTTCATCTTAGGAAGCGTACAGGCAGGCAAACCGCAGTGCTGTACAGTGAATATTAGATGTGCTCTTTGTGTTTGTGTCTGTGATCTCCGCAGGTTTTGAGGGCAGGGGTTAGAAACGCTCCCGTGGGTTTAAAGCAATCTTACTGCAGGCCTGTTGTAATCTTATTAGCCAAAGTTAGTCAATGACTGTCTTTGTGATGGGGGTTTCAGCTCAGACCTTGTTACCTTAAAATATAACAGCGTCAAAAGTGACCGAATGGGGAATGAGATGGAAATTACATGGAAACCGTTCAATGAATATGACTTTTATATGTTCCCATGACCTAAGATTTGTCCAAATGATGACATAAACAATGTATAACATAAATATAAACATTATGATATTTATGAATTAATAATTTATTACATTTGGGTCAGTGACATGGTGTGCATATTTTTGTATCCAATTGCATTATTTCCTTTTAAAATATTTGATAAATTCGTGACATATTTAGTTTGAATTCATTTTTCATTATTTCATTAATTCATTCATATTATTTTATGTTTTGGTATCTTAAATCCCCAAAATGTCAGGTGGCGCAACCATCTATACAAATGAACAGACTAAGAAAACTATTTAAAATTATGTTTTAATAATAACAAATTCAAAATAAAATACTATGACACAATTTTATGTTATATATGTATTTGGTCGTACCACCTGACAAAAAAGTCAAGAATTAAATTTAAACACTTGGAAGTGTTATTTAACAATTTAAACTTGTTTAAACACATTGTTCCTGAACACAAAGTATTCTTCTCGTTTCATAACATTAAGGTTGAACCACTGTAGTCACATGGACTATTTTAACAATGTCTTTACTACCTTTCTGGACCTTTAAATTTGGAATGATTTGTAGGGAGATCAGAAATATCTTGATTTGTTTTCCAAAGATGAACAGTCTTACAGGTTTGGAACAACATGAGGGCAAGTAATTAATGACAGAATTTTTTAACTAACCCTTTAAAGAATTAAAATGTGTTTAACATGTATTTAAGGTTGTGAGGTGAATTTAAGGTGCTTTTTCTTGATGGTTAAACCACATGACATTTTCGAGTCATTAAAAGGGAAATTTATGCCCTTTTTCAAAGTCTTGATTTTGTTTTTGGGCTCTACTAGAATAGATTTTCATGTTTGAGTATTAAAAAATTATTTTTCTCATATCTGCAGCTTCTCTCTTCTCAGTCTGCCAGTAATGCTCTGTTTAGTTCTTCGAGCGAATCGATGTTTGGGAAATGCCATGCCCTTGCTATAACCACAATTTTCAACACACCACTAACTAACTCAACTCCTTTTTTTGCGTATGCCTTGGGAGAGAATTATTTAAATGAGGAATATTGTGACGTGTTCGTTTCCAGAAGAAAACTCAAGACTACAATGGAGGTGTTTCAGGGAGTTCATAATAAGTGCGCACTGGTATAGAGTATAACTCCCTTTTGGAGTGACTTTGTGCTTTGTAAATTTTCAACAATACACACTAAAGGCCCTGATATACTCACGGCAAAGTTCTTTTTTTTTATTCGCTTAGGAGTAAAAAGAAGTTTGAAATACGTGAACAGTGTTATACTGTTAGCGAACATCCCGACGCCGCCCACACTGCTGAAAGCAGATGAATATTTAAATATCTTTTTTCTCAATAGCAAAATAAACACAAAAAGCAGTGAGAAAACAGCAGTTAAGAAACCGTCTGATCATATCAAGCACGGGCCCTGCAATTTGGTCGTATATTTATATACCACTTTATATAATATATTGCTTTAAAGCTTTACAGTATGAAAAAATAGTATCAGTGTCACTTTTGGTTAGAATTACCACTTCATTTTTTACAATAAAGTGGCTCTCCAGTGTGTTCAAGTATTTACTCACGGATTAAACAGAAGAAATGAACCGGAGAAGATTTTAATGTAAAAGAAGGCGGAGCCTCAGAGCCACACCTACCTATTACGATTCTCGATTCGAACTGTTTTGGCCTGATTTTGTTTGTTCGATTTCACTTTAAGTATGTCAGGGCCTTAAAGGAAGTTGAACATGAACATTTAAATTCAACTCTTCTTGAAAATGGTGTAAAAGTCTTTCAGAATAAAGCTGACACGAGTTCTAAGAACTTGGTTCATGTGTTTTTAAACGATTTTTCCTTTTATTTATCATGAACACTTATAGACTTGTAACTTCTAAAACATTTCACCAATCAGTGCTTGTTTTCGTCTTGTGTAGGTTCACTAAGAACCTCTCCCCAGATAAGATCAACCTGAGCACACTGAAGGGAGAGGGTCAGCTGTCCAACCTGGAGCTGGATGAGGAGGTGCTGCAGAACATGCTGGATCTTCCCACCTGGCTGGCCGTCACCCGTGTCTACTGCAACAAGGCTGCTATACGGGTAGGATGGAGAAAAACTGGAGGAATTATCATTAATCTCAAACTGTAGTGCACGAGAGGAAACTGTCACAAATAACGTTATAGATAACGTTATAGCATGGAGAACTAGTTAAATGTGTTCTTTTTTTTGTTTTGTTTTTTTCATGTCAGATACAATGGACAAAGTTGAAGACCAGTCCCATATGTTTGGTAAGAATCTCCCCATCATTGTGTTTCCCCTCTTACATCATGATTCTTCTCTGTCTACTTTCTTTGTCTTTAACACTCATGATGCATTCAGATCCATTTTGACCTAGAGAATTTGGTTTATGCACAACTATTGATAAACCATTGCAGCATAAATTGATCATCTTTTTCATCTGAAAATGAAAGTTTATGCAAGTAAATATAATTTGTTTTTTATTTAGGTTTTCTTGCATCACAGTGATTTTCTGTAGTTCATTTAAAATGTGAAGTTTTAAAGAATTTCTAATTTTTAATTGATAAAAAGGGGGTAAATGTAGTAATAACCTTCAAAAAGTTTTTTATCAGATACAATATGGTTTTCATTGAAAAAAATATTAAGTTGTGGCTGTTTTATAAGCTTATGTTCGGAACAGACCTGGAAATGCAAAAATCATATGCAGATTTTAAATCTATTTTGTGCATTAATGCTCTACCACTACAACATCTCATACATTGGATTAACTAGTTAAAGATAGCTAGTGTTACCTAGCTTCCTACACTTGAGAAGTGTAGATCATAATAAAAACAAGTGCCTGACAGTACATCTGACCCATTAAATTCTGCCTGAATTCTGTTTTCTTTTGCAGTTCCTGGATAAAGTAGAAGTTGAAATGAGAACCTGTGAGGAACCGCGGCCCCCGAATGGCCCTTCTCCAATTGCCATTACTGCAGGCCAAAGGTCAGAATGATCTGCCATCCTCCTTTTAGTATACAAATGCACAGTGGTTTACAAATCATACAGAGAGTGGCGAAACCTCCTTATGATGTCCTCTCCATCATGCACTATTGACATTTAGATTTATTAGTGGCACTTGCTAAGTCAAGCATCAAACTGTTATTGGTTAGCTAGATTATGTTAGCTAGATTGTTACCTGCCTAACAATATATATATTTATGGCAAAATATAATTTGTTGTCGTTCTGTTCATTTTTTCAAACATCTATCACATGTCATTGTATGTGGTGAGTTAGCTCACATGATTTATGTTTCATGCTTCAGTACTTCCATTAAGGGAACATAGTGAGCATCGATGCTCCCTGGTTTAAATAGTGCATTGTGGGACTTTTTAGGGAGCAAATTTATTTTTTATTTCAGTTTTAGTCATTTCAGCACTTAAAGGTAAGGTAGGCAATTTGTTTTATAAACACTTTTTGTTATACTGGTTGAAACTCTCTTTACATCCTGGTAGAAATCAATAATAGGAGTGGTCTAAATATTAAAACATGTACATATATCTTCTGTGGAAATCTCAGGAACAAAATTGCCATACCTCCACGCACCTGCTCGTGCAGACATCACATGTCATCAGCGCATTACGCAAGGCTATGCAGAGTTGCAGACAGATAGTCCGCGGACGCCACATACAAACAGCAGCCGCCTTTTGCAGTTCCTCCTGAACCAAAACAAATTATCTTATGCTGTGTTCACGGCATCGTAACCATAATTATGAGATTGCAACCCGTGATGTTCTGAGCTGTCCTCCTCAGACTTGGATTTATTTTTTCTATGTCAACACTATCAACGTCGAAATGAATCTGCAGCAGTCAGGTTATTGTAATGTTATGTGCTTTGAGACATGAGGTAGTTTAACGCCGTCTCGTGACTCTTTGCAGAGGGTGGGATCTCATGCTTTCAAAGCTAACTTGCTATTACATGCCTCTCTGAAATTGCCTACCTTAAGTTCTTCATCTAATTCTTTTATTTTATTTCAGTTATTGAAATGTTTTGGTTTTAGTGAACACTAACATTGGATTGAAGGTCAGATCCGGTCATTCTGTCTAATGGATGTTTGCGGTCTGTTTCTCATCTCTGCAGTGAGTATGGCTTCGCTGAGAAGGTTGTGGAAGGAATGTCTGTGATCATCAACTCCATCACAATTAAAGTTCAGGCCCGAGCGTTTCATGCCTCCTTCGAGCTCTGGCAGCTTCAGGGCTGCAGCCTCAATCCCAAGTGGCAGAAGACCGACCTTCGTCACACACGCATTACACATCCTAAGAGAGGAGAGGTATAGTACAGACGGTAGTACCCGTTTTGTGTTTGCAATGTATGTTGGGCTGTCCTGGAATGCTGATCCCTCAGTTTGACATGTCCAACAACTGCTGGAAGAAGCACTCGAGGTTATGCAACACTTTTGCCTCATTAAGCTTGAAGAAGTGCAAAAATGTCCTCATTAGGTTTTTGTGGCATTAAAAGGGATTACCCAGAGGTGAAACCCGAGTTAAAACAGCTTTTAGTTTCTTTATTTTAAAGAGCAAGTGAATCACATTATGGAAAAAAATAGCATTGGTTACATAATCCAAAAGGGGACAAAAAGCAGCATAGTCATAGTGCACAGATCAAAGTGTTTCTACACTTCACTTCTCCTTCACTTGTTCCTGTTTCACTCGCTTTTCTCCTCTCGCAGAAGCACATGCTCATGAGAAGTCCCCTCTTAATTACTTTTCCAGACCAGCATTAGGTAATGAAATCAGAGCAATCATTTTGATATATGGACAGAGTATTCAGGTTGCCAGATCCCAAGCTGTAATGCAGTTAGATGTAAGATGGATGTTACACTCAAAGATGACCTCTCCTTCTTTCTTAATATAGAGCTGTGCTTCTGCTCGCCCCTGGGCCATCAGGGTTACGCCGCTCACTGAAGCACAGCGAAGTTAGTGGAGCAGAAAGCACAATGCTTCAAATGTAATGTGTGTTTCCTTAGCCAACATGAAATCAAAACTGATAAAAATATTTTCTTAATACACGTGTCTGGCATTTTTCTTGCCTACTGTTATATACACAATATGTAAATATAAAATAAATTTATAACATCTAAATCGCAATTGGCTGCAATTATCAAACTGCAAAGTCTGATTTAATTAAAAATATATATGCATGTGGGTTTAAGAGTTAAACACTGCGAGTAGTTCCTGATCTACTGCTTCACAAAAAAAAAAAAAAAAGATGTAAATATTAGTATTTGAATTTTGCATTTATACTATAAAATATTTTTTTGTTAAATGTTTTATTTTTATTTTACAATAGAATTATTACAGTAGTAATATATTTCTGTTTTTATTTTCATGCTAATCACAATAAAAAATCATAATAATTATTATTGTATTGCCTTTTTGAATGGGTTAACAACACAGTGAAGAGTATTGTGAAATTATAAGTCATATCTCTGTTCATGAACACCCAAATTTAAAGTTTTTCCCAAATCATTAATCCCTTAAAGGGTTCGTTCACCCAAAGATGAAAATTCTGTCATCATTTACTCACTCTAAAGTTGTTCCAAACCTGTATGA
The DNA here is from genome assembly GCA_037101425.1 of Elopichthys bambusa. Taxonomy (NCBI): domain Eukaryota; kingdom Metazoa; phylum Chordata; class Actinopteri; order Cypriniformes; family Xenocyprididae; genus Elopichthys; species Elopichthys bambusa. Next base: position 21,532,647 of record CM074451.1, read on the forward strand.
ATTTCTTTCTTCTGCTGAACACACACACAAAAGATGATATTTTGAAGAATATGGGTAACCAAACAGTTGATGGGCCAAACATACTATGGAAGTCAATCAGCTGTTTCATTTTATCCCTTTAAAGGATGGTTGGCAATTCTTTTAGCTTTTTATTAACATTTTATTTTCTATGCAGATGCACTCTCCTACAAAATCACCGATATCATTCTAGAATGAATACTTTTTTCAAACTCATTTAGTGAAAATCCCTGTATTTTTTCATGTCGCAATATATATATTGCAGATAATCAAAATATTGCAATGCCATTTTTTCCAAATATTGTGTAGTAATACAGTCCTTCTTAAATCTTGCATATAGTTTACGCAGTAATGTATTGACAGTTTACATGTAAATGCAATAATAGTTATGACAATAATAGAAAGTAAAGATGGATTTAAATAGGAAAATTGTTTTATTTTGAAGAAAGTCCATTCGATTACCATCTTGATAATGCCCTTGGGTTGTTATAACTCTACTTCAATGTGGAAAGACTAAAATGGCTGTACCTATGACATGACTTGCCTGTGTTTGTGTTTTTATTGAGTGGGATGTCTTCTACTCTGGTGTCCGGCAGGTCCTAACGTTCAAGGAGATCAACTGGCAGAGCCTGCGCATAGAGGCGGACGCGATTGAGAGTGACGAACAGGATCTGGGCAGCACACCGCTGCGCCTCATTACCAACCAAGGACGTATACGCATTGCTCTCAAACGCAGGGTACACCTTTGATATTTATTTTGAAATCTTCACAGAAACTGTCTTCATCAAATGTTTGTCATAGTCACATGAGAACATTTTAAACTAGTCCTAGGTTTTTGCCTGATTGTAAAGTTTGCATGGTTTTCCATTCCTCTTCGATATGAATCGGCATCAGTACTGTGCAAAAGTCTTAGGCAATCACCAGCTTTGTTGCTTTAGCATTGATTTAATGACCATCCATATTTATTTTTTTGGTCTTTATTGTGATAAAAAAACAGAAAATACAGGAAATATGTACACAAAATGTAAGATAAAAAAAAAATCTGAACAAAATGGCTTCTTTAAGCACTTCCAGTTTCTCAAAGAAGAAAATTTGAGAAACCTCTCATCAGATTTTGAAAGTTTACTTACCCCCCCCCCCCGAAAAACAATCAGGTTTTAATACAAATAATATTTTTGCAAATATATTTTAAAAAATATTTCAAAAACGATTTTTAAAATAATACATTAATTTCATTAAAATAGGCACATTTCAAATATATATATATATATATATATATATATATTTTACTTGAACTTGAAATTTACAATACTAATATTTATGTTTGTAATTTCTTCACCTTCAAACCTTAAACCATTGAGCTTTCATTTTTGTGGATCATGAGACGGACATGTGTAAATGAAAACAGTACTGTGCTTCACTTTGAAACACAGCGCATACATATTTATTGAATTAAATCGCAGCCTTTGCGATGTGATAATTCGTTTTATGTCAGTATATCTTGCAGCCCTAATCAGAATGGAATGGCATGTATTCTGTGCTGACGTTACTACCCTCCTCATCTCAGGTGAAGGACTGTAATGTCTTGGCCTCTAAGCTGTTCTTTATACTGGATGATCTGCTGTGGGTGCTGACAGACTCTCAGCTCAAGGCCATTATCCACTATGCCAAGTCTTTGAGTGAGGCCATGGAGAAGTCCGCGCAGCAGAGGAAGAGCATGGCTGCTGAAACACTACAGGTGCCACACTGGACCCTTTAAATCCCTCTCAAAAATGTTATTAAGACGACTTAATGGTTCATAAGATACTCTTCTTGTCGGCACTTCAGATTTTAAGATCAATAAGAAAATAAAACCCTTTGCCCTATACTGCAGCTGCCTCAGGTTTTGGGCAACGGTTTTAGTGAAGCTTTTAAATAACATTGTCATTACAAAACAGCTCAGCAAAGTAAATGTTGTGTAAAGCCGTCTATAAGATCTGAGATCCCAAGTGTACCCAGGGGCAGCCCATCTTGCAGCAGCCGCTCCCTGTGAATGACTCAGACAGTGCCGGAGTGTTTGTTTATGTCTCGTTGTGTTTGTGCTCCAGACTGCTCCTCCCTCTCCTGGGATCCACTCTCTGTGGACTGAACCTCCTCCACCCGAAGCGGTCGGGACTCACAGCACACTGGCCCAGTATTTTGACCTCCATGATGTTAAAGAATCATCCTACCACACTTTCATCTCCCGTCTCGACCTGCATATCTGCAACGACAGCTGTTCAGATTCTGGTAATGAATTCAGATCACTGTTACCACCGATTATATTTCTACTTGAAAGGAGTAGTTCATTGAAATTTTGTAATTAATTCACGCATTCCTATTTTATATTAAGTGTTATTAACTACTATGCACTAACATTTAAATTGATAATTTGATACAATGCACTTATTGTGTACATACATGTTTTTACACTATATAATAATATAGTTTGACTAACTTAAAATCAGCCAATTAGCTTATTTTATATACTAGCTTGTTATTGTTTTAACAAATGTTTTCATTTGTCACACTTCTGACTTGGCTAGAACAGAAATTTGAATATGAATATACAAGGTCAAAGATCTCAAGCAGATTGAACACTAATCACCATTATGATGACTTAATATAATTTAACAATATAATGTCTTACTATGGCATGGTTAAAGGCGACTTTATCATGTGAATTCACAGTAAAACAAAAGCAGCAGATTATTGTAATGTCAGCATCATTCTGCTGTTGATTCGTAAGAAAATGACCCAGCATGCATTAATTTCACTGTAAATTTCTAATTTATTGTAAAATAATATTCTTTAATCCTGTAAATTCCTGGCATTTTTTTTTACAGTGTATTTAAAAATACCTGCATGTAATTACAGCTGTATTACACTGTTGACCCTTGCCTTCCCTTTTAACTAGGGATGTCAGTTTACATAAATTCCCATAATCGATCATTGTTTAAATCGATTAATTGCTTAATTGTTAACCATAACCTCCTAAATCCGGAGCGAGGGTTACTTTTGTAGAAAGAAAGTCGTACAGGTTTGGAACCACATGAACTAAAACTTATTTTGTTAGCAGTTAGCTATATCATCATAACATGATTTATCCTGTACACATAGATGAAGCTCCGCCTCCAGGCACGCAGGGTGCAATGCAGCTGACCCTCCGGAAGCTGGGCTGTGATTACTACCCTTTCCATAGACCAGGTGACTGACTGCTGTTTAGACGAGATTCAAATCATACACCCTCTGTTGCTTTATGCTTCCGAGGTTTTAACTTGTACTTTTTTGTCTCAGGCTTTGAGGTCATGCCATATAAATATAATATGCTGATTTGATGTTCAAGAAACATTTTTTATTATTATCAATGTTGAAAACAGTTGTGCTGATCAACCCTTAAACGCATACATCTGGTCTTAGGCGACCCGGGGCGTCATTTACTACCCTCCCCCGCATTCATTTAAAGTTAGACATCAACCTTCTTTGTATTCCTCAATCTATTTATTATAAACAATATAACAAGAAAAAAATATATATAAAAGAATGTCAGGTTTACAATTAATTTTTTGTAAAAAAAAGTGTATTGGGTTGCTAGCGACCCGAGGTATGTAGTAGTGTACTTTTTTTTTTTTTTTTTTTTTTGTTGTTGTTGTTGTTTTCTGCACAACAATAATTGAATTTCAATATATTGACTCAATAAGTGCAATTCACCTTTATTCCTCAAGGTGGAAATGTCTGATACACAATGATGATGTGATATTTCAATGGCTCAGTGATTTACTGCAGAGCAAGTACTGAATGCAATCAAGTATTAGTGTCACTGTCACTTGATAGTAGATCTGGAGAAAAAGCTGTCAGCGATCAAAATATTGATTTTGAAGACCTTGAAAATGATAGTGTTGAGAATATGGTTGAGATTGCAATGCTGAATATACTGGGAAATGAGCTCTGACGATGACAGTGATGACAGTATAAAGCATCTGCTCAAATTAAACAGGTCCAAGTTCCTAAAGGTATGCTTTTTTTATTCTTTTGTAATTGTTAATAAAATATCAGGAGAGTTTTATACTATTGTGGCAGTTAGAGAGCCATCCGTGTTAGATAAAAAGATCCGGGTCGCTAAAGACCCGAATATGTAATAATGATTAGTGAAACATTCATGCGTTTTTAAGTTTAACATTTTTGATTTTGAGAAAACCATGATACTTTTTTTCAGGATTCTTTGACATATATGTGAAATATATGTTTTTAAAGGGGATCTATAATGCCCCTTTTACCAAATGTAATATAAGTCTCTGGTGTCCCCAGAATGCCCCTGTTTGAGTGTGAGCAAAAACACACCTTTTTTGTGTGTGTCCCTTTAAATGCAAATGAGCTGCTGCTCCCAGCCTGCTTTTCAGAAGAGGGTGGAGCTTTAACAGCTTGTGCTTCGGTTGCTCAACAACAACGAAACTGGAGAATCTCATGCAGCCAAAATGAGGATTGTCAGTAACTGTGTTCAGCCTTACATTGCTCAAACCGGAGTTGGACACTGATGGAGAGACTCAGGAAGAAGTTACAACTTTTAGAATGGAACTGGACATTTCTGAATGGTTAAATGGATAAACTTATGTAGTTGCTGTGGAGTTGATTCAACTCATCGACTAGCATGTGCCGTCATGTTAATCTTTTGTGAAAATCCAGTGTTGAATTGACCCTTGTTTTTGAAGCAGTCAGGTGTAAAATGACGGCATGGTAACAGCACTCTACTACAACAACTCTTCCTCTTCTCTAAAGCAGCCCAACATGGCCTCACCCCTTTGTTGCATGTTCTCGGGGGGCAGGGTTTATGTATTATAAAATTATTATTAATATATTCAAAAGTTTGTGAACCATTGATTCTTAATACTGTGTGTGGTTACCTGGATGATCTACAACTGTTTTTTTTTTTTGTTGTGTGATGGTTGTTCATGAGTCTTGTTTATTTTGAGCGGTTAAACTGAGCTCTGTTCTTCCAAAAATTCTTCAGTTTTCCACCATCTTTTGCATTTTTGAACCCTTTACAACAGTGACTGAATGATTTTGAGATCCATCTTTTCACATGGAGGACAACTGAGGGACTCAAACACAACTATTAAAAAAGGTTCAAACATTCACTGATGCTTCAAAAGGAAACACGATGCATTAAGAGTCGGGGGGTGAAAACAGGATGAAGAGGTCCAAATTTTTCTTATTTCGCTTGAATATCATTTTTTTTAATTTAGCACTGCCCTTCGGAAGCAACAGAAGATACTTGCATGTTTCCCGGAAGACAAATTAAATACAATTTACCTTGATCTTCAAATTCCAAATGTTTTCCAGGTAACCACACACAGTATTAAGAATCAATGATTCCCATACTTATGAATGGGGTTATTTTAATAAATTCAGCTTTTTTTTGTTGTCTTGTGGATTATATGTAAACATCTTTTATGTAAAATATCTTACTCAGGACAGTACTAAATAAAAAATAACATGCATTTTGTATTATCTCCCTTATTTTGTTAAAATGAACATTTTCACAGATTTCTTGCAATTGTGTGTGTAATATACATATATATATATATATATATATATATATATATATATATATATATATATATATATATACATATATACACTGTATATATATATATATACATATATACACTGTATATAAATCTTATTGGCCCCTAACTTTTGAACGGTAATGTTGCTCTGAGCTTTTTGTTTACGTTGTGTTTGAAGTCTTTTTTTTTCTTTTTTTTTCTTATTGTAACAATGCAGCAATTGATGTATTGTATAATGGTTGACTGTAGAGTAACAGCCAGATGTGTAGTTGAGTGATGCCAGCTGTTCAGTGACATATGCTGTGTGTGGTACAGGTGATGGCTGTCGGCACTGGGAGCGTCACTGCGGGGCAATGGAGTCTCGTGCTCAGTGGGCGGCCAAGCTGCTGCAAGAATTTCAGAGGAGGGTGGAGGATCTGGGCATCCCTGGACCTCACACAGAACCAAATGTGTCTGCTAAAGATTCTCCAGCCAAAAAAGTCAAGGGTAAACTTTCTCTGAGTGTCTACGAATCCCAAATCCAACAATAAATATTGGTGTTATTGTGCATAATTCATCACTCCACATTATTTGAAAAAAAAAGTTTATTTTAATCTTCAAAATGTAACAACTTGTATCTTTTCTGCTAATGTCACCTCAGAGTTTTCTCTCTCAAGAGGCACAGTTCTTATAATTTTGTAGTCTAAAAACTAAAAAAAAATATGTGAAGTGATGCATTGGTTCCTCAAAAAATAGATGCATTTGTCATGAACATGCCTGGTTTTGTTTTCTCTTGAAAGTTTACTTTCTCTTCCTAATTTCATAATGATGAATTGGTCTTGTTTTGTTTTTAGCAGACGGGGAATCACTGTCCAATTTTAGTCCTGAACGAACTCAGACCTCGCGGCGGACATCAGCAGCCGCCCCGTCCTCAGGAACCCCACTGAAGAGACTTCGCTCCAGCTGTATGGTGATACGTGTGGACGATCTGGACATCCATCAGGTTTGAGAAATCTCTGCACAAACATAAAAAAATATTAAAGCACACACTCGACAATGGCAGCCATTATATGGTTATATACAGTGTAGATCAAAAGTCCATTTTCTCATAATGTACATTGCAACATCACCTCTTGTCTCACAGTGTCTGAAACGGTTTAATAAAAAGGATTCAGTCTCTAAACCCTTCTTTCCGAGAACCTCCTCTGCTGTGATTGGTCAGATGGCCCAGTCTGTTGTGATTGGTCTACTCTGCTCTGATTGATCAGATGACCCAGTCTGTTGTGATTGGTCTATTCTGTTTTGATTGGTCAGATGGCCCAGGGGGCATTGGAGTTTTTCCCTCTTTTCCACCTCGCTTTTAAATCGCTTATGAATGCCCATGCGGCCATGCGCATTTTACTTTTGCTTTCAAATTAGCGGCGATTCAGGGGCAGAATTTACTTGAATGCTGGGTTCGTTATTGTTCTTAATGAAAAACACAATAACAAAACAGTACAATGACATATCTACCATATCTAAAATTCAGCTCCAGATCTTCCTCAGCACTTGATACATAGTGATACGAACAGTAACGATGGCATCGGTTTCACCGTATCAATTCCAGCTTGAATCCTCATCCTTTGATTCAAGGTGGATTTGCTTTCACACCACACAAACCAAACTCTTCCAGTCTCAGCTGCAACTACAGTGTTTAAGCGTCAAAGTAGATGTTGTTTACAGGCAGCCAATGAAGACCATGGACTGGCATTATGCAAATGTATTACAACCCTTTGAGCAGGAAGTGAGACTGGAATTGCTGATGACTCAGGCTCTTCAGAATCGGTTCTTTCTTTTATTTATCATGCATTTTGATCTTTGTAACTTTGCAGGCCCTTTAGATTCACAAACAGTGATATCTCAATGAAACTTGTCAAATCATCATTTTGTTCTTGAACTTCCAAGTTCTGTGCTCAATTTGATATGAGCATAGTTAACCAAAGCATAACATCAGCAACATATCACATGCTGCTTTATGCATGTGATGAAAAAAGAATGACATAAGCAGGTTTAGAGTCGACTAGACGAGTCTAATTTTGGATGTAACCGACTTGTGTCACATAAAAAATAAGCTTCTGGTAAGGAAAAACAATAACGAGCGTACTTACTCTTTTAGCCGTCTCAGTGTAAGTCTATGCATAACCGAACAAAAGTACCCATAATTACGGGCTTTCATGATAAACGATTTGCTGTAATATGCTTAGTGTTGTTCTAGTCACACATTATCCATGTCTGGGATTCAAAATCTAATTTAAATGAGGGCAAAGAACAGTAGCCTCGTGAGACTTTAATTATTAACATGATGCATCCTTAGGGCTTTTTACATGTCATCATTGCTGTCAGTTATGATATAATGCATGTTTCATTGTGTTCACAGTTGTCTCAGTTGCTCAAAAGAGATGGAAGTGTTTACTGTTAAAGCTACAACTCAGAAACAGATCGAATGTGGGAATATAACAGCATCATAAATGTTACATTACATTGATGCATTTAGCGCTCACTAACTATTGGAAGTAAAATTGCCATTGCTAAATGTTGTGGCACGAACAAGGTACACTATCATTCAAAGGTTTGGGGTATTTAAGGGTTTTTTTGTTTAGTTTTTTTCCAGTTTGAAAAATTAATACTTTAATTAATCAAGGACACAAACAAGTGATCAAAAGTGACTGTAAAGACCTAAAAAAAATCTATTTAAAATAAATTAATATTTTTTTGTTTGTTTTTACTTTCTATTATTCAAATAACCCCAAAATGTTTTTTTTTATCAATTTTATTTCAGTAGCACAACTGCTTTCAACATTGATAATAATCAAAAATGTTTCTTAAGCAGAAAATCAGCATATTAGAATGATTTCTAAAGGGTCATGTGACACTGAAGACTGGAGCAATGATGCTGAAAATCACAGGAATAAATTACATTTTGAAATATATTCAAATATAAAACAGTTTTAATGCAGTCTTGGTGACTAATTTCATGTTTTTAACAACAAAAGCCCCAGAACCACTTGCAGCATGTGCCCATCAACAACACTCTTCTAAAGATTAGTAATGAGCAACAGCCAATGAAACTGCACAAGGAAAGATTATGTGGGAAAGGTGGAAAAACAATATTCGTTATTAAAACCCCATCTGTTTTTTTAGGTGTCCACCGGAGGCCGTCACAGCAAGAAAACGCAGTCTCTCCTCTCTTGCAACCGCAAATCCCTACATCTTCCAGAAAACACTCCTGCAATTCACCTTCAGTTCACTGAATACTACTTCCCTGATAACCCTGGACTTCCTGTTGTGTTAGGTAGGATTTTTCACATTCATTGATCACCTATTGTTAAAGGATTAGTTCACTTTAAAATGAAAACTACCCCATGATTTACTCACCCTCAAGCCATCCTAGGTGTATATGACTTTCTTCTTTCATACGAATACAATCGGAGTTTAATAATACACAAGGTGGCCTGGCGGAAGTTAGATATTTTACTTTATAACTTGTTAAATATGGATATTTTTCTTACACAAACGCAACGCTTCACTTTAGAAGGCCTTTATTTACCCCCCGGAGCTGTGTGGAGTACGTTTATAATTGATGGATGCATTTACTTGAACTTCAAACAGGTGGTTTCCGTGCACTGCCATTATAAACTTAGGAGCATCAGGGTGATTATTAATATAACTCCGATTGTATTTGTCTTATACACCTAGGATGGCTTGAGGGTGAGTAAATCATGGGGTAATTTTTATTTTAAAGTGAACTAATCCTTTAATGCATGTCATTTATATTTACAAACTCACATCCTTGTTAGCCCCAGTATGAAGTTTGATCTGTCCTGCTGGGAAAGTTTTATAATCTAATCTTTTTTATTTTCCACTGGCCCTTTCTCTCTTTAGTACCCTGCTCTAATCTTTATGCCCAGCTGAATGGTCTACAGCTGTGTCTAGATGCTCCAAGCGTCTTGTGGATTACTCTGTTTTCACGGGGTCTACACAGGACACTAGATCAGGTCAAAGCCTTTTACCACCTCCAGGACAGCAGCAAGGCAGACGAACACATCGATATCCGCCTGGATGCAACGCAGCTGAAGGTAAACCAAGAGATCTGACGTGCTTTAAAAGGAATGTCATGTGTGGATCAGCAGTTCTAAAGCAGCTTTTGGTGCTAGACATTTGATCATCTGGTTTCATTTACACCTGAATGGTTTGTAGTTGTGATCCCCTCCAATCACCTGTTATGCGACAGAGAAACAAGCGGTCAGCCATATTTCGAATTTTGTGTTTGAACTGCCGTTTTTGCCGTAGCTGTGTATATTTCTGTGGCATCGTTGTCGAAGAGTAATTAGCTGGTGAAGTGGATTTACTTATTGTAGAGTTAACAAAAGTTATCATGAGCATTGTAATGTCAGTAGACCGGGAAGATTTTAAAATGAGGGGTTCATTCATAAATCCATAAGATCTTACCTTCATGCTGGAGAAATACAAACCAGTAGACAAAACCCAACAAGCACAGCGCTGAAAAGGGGCGGGGCTACATAAGGTATATAGAGCTTAAATACCTCTGATTGGCCCCTGCGTTCAAGAGATCAACAAACATGTCTGTGATTGGCTACATTTCTCACCGCTGCAAGAACAAATTGTAAATAAAAACATTTGACGTTATTTCCACTTGCCATTGTGTAGCATTTACTACAGTTGACCGAGTGGACCAGGTAGTCTGAGCTGTTGGATAATGGATCTGCGTATAATGAATGAAGCAAGGGTGTAGGGTTACATTCAAGCTATTTTAAGACATAAAGAAATTATTTCGGAAAAAAACATTTAAATGTCATTATCAAAGATTAGTTTTAAGGGATAGAATTATTGACTGCTGGGGAACTTTAAATCCCACTCTAACTCTCTTTGTGCTTTTGATAACATTTTGCAAGTGTTTTGGCTGAAACATAATTTGTTTTCTTTAGCTGATCATTCCTTTGGAATCCTCCATTTTGGATCACCCAGACCGACCTCAGTTATTGAGCATCAGTCTTCCTCAAATCGTCCTCAGCAACACGCGTCACTCTCCTCATGGTTCCCGTTCGGACCTCAACAGCATTTACAGCAGCTTCTCCGCTTGTCCTTTCTTTCATCCCACAGTTTGCCAACCGTTCCCTCGCGATCAGAACCTCCTACATCCCCTGCCATCGGCATTCCTTCAACACTTTCTAGAAAACGAGTTCCTGTCATTAGAGCACAAACGTCCCTCTCGCTCTCAGGATGTCTGGTCTGTCAGTCTGTCCCGAGTGACTCTAGGCTTTGAGGGGGCTCGTCGAGGGCTCAGAGGGAAAGCCCTTCCCTTCGTAGAGCCCTTTGCCATGTCCTTGTGGATGTGCCGCCCTTCTGCCTTCAAAAAAGATTCTCGTTGTTCAAGCATAGATAGCGATTCAAAATCTCCCACCGGTTCTAGAAAACATCCCCTCTTTGACTCACCGCAGGGTATAAATGACGTCATATCTGATAAAGTCGACCAGAACGAGGGTCTAGTCAACTCTCCCTTGGCCTCCATCCATATTTTGGCCCAATCGATCACTCCTGTCAAAATGTGGCTCAACCACTACCAATTTGTAGCCCTTTTGCGGATGAAGGACTACCTTGCCCGACTTGCTGGAGATTTGACCAAGGACTTCCAGGGTTTGGGACAATCCAAAGATAAATCGTCAGATCCTCCTTCGGTTTGTGTCTCAGTCCTGATGGAGGCAATAGAGCTTGCTCTACTGCTTCCTCCTACAACGTACGAGGCAGAAGAAGCCAATTCTCCAGTGGAAACAGACACTCCTAGTATGACAGACTCTGATCTCTCGCCATCACACCATGCTGGTGAGCCTGGCCTGCTGGAGGACAGTGGGACAGGAGGAAATGAGGATCAAGAAGATGATGCTGAGCAGGAGGGTTTGGTAGAGGAGGCTTGCGAAGCCATTGAAGAGGGAATGGATGGACAAACGGGGCAGGATGGTGAAGCTCAGGCCGTTGTTCCTGTCATGTCTCCTCTGCCAGACAACGCTGCATTACTGTCCCGGCATAGCTCCACTTTCAGCTTGGAGGGGGAGCTATCCAGTGCCCTGAATGCCACCAAAGGGGTCACCAAAGATGCATTCAGCGCCTCCCTGGATCTCACCAAAGGGGCACTGTCCATCACGAAAGATGCCTTCAGCATCCTGAGCCGAGGTTCTGGCATGACTAAACTCTTCACTCCTCAGAACAAGTAAGACCGTTGATCCATTTGCATTGTTGTGGTTATGATCTTAGGATTGCACAGATATAGAAAAATTTAGTATAGTTAGCTGTTGCTGATCATTATCCTGTACACAATTCACACTTTATCTCATTCAACTGCAAATAAACTCTTTCTATATCTAATTAAAAAAGATTATATATAAGCAATATAACTATATAGAGCCATAAAGCATGGCTAACATTTTGACGGCGCAAGTGTGTAAATAAATAAAAGTAACAACTTTTATTTAAAGTGTCTTTAAAAATAAAGTGAGAGATCGACTAAGTGAGTGCATTACCTGCATCTAGCTGATATTTTTCAGGTCAATCTTATATTCATAATCACAAAATCATTTTGAATGTCCACTGAGAAATATTTTTATTCTTTGTCCTTTTAACATTTTAAGGCGATTTCCCATGACAGCCCTAGTCAATGCATGTCAGTTGCATCTTGCAAGATGTTGTTTAAAGTAAAAACAATGTCCTTGTTTCAATCCCTTTTAATATAAAAGTATTTGTGATTGACTCCCTCACTCACTCATAAAGACAGTCTTTGCTGCCATCTATTGGCGTATTAATTTAACTTTCACTGAAGTCAAAATCACAATCACCAATGGACCCTTTCTCAATACCAAATACGGCATGTTATTTAGATAAAATATTATTTATTGAACAATATTTAAAAAAACAACAATAGCCATTATAACAGTATAAGAAGTTTGTACAATAGGAAATACACGCAAACAATTCAGTCAAATGTACAAAATCAGCTCTCTGGTTAGTACAGGATTAAAGTTCAATGTAAATATAAAGTTATGAAACTTAAAATAGCCCTTAAGCCAAATCTATTAGCTCTGGAAGAAGTAATATATTAATAAAACCAAAGATTGCCCATTTGATATACCCAAAACGAATTCTACCTCATGTGTAAACACTATCTACATAAGAACCAGCAGCAAATTCCCGAAGGACTGGCCGAGATGAAGCTGCTCTCTGCAGGTACATGAGCGCTGAACGGCTGCTCACAGCCGAGTCTAAACAAATTTTGAAATAGGCGCTATGTTTACATATGAATCGCATGTTTGAGATCTAAACAACTACTTTCTCACCTAAAAAAAACTCTTAAAAACAGCCAATCAGATTCAAGAACCAGAACAACTGTTGTATAAACATACATATATTCTAACACTTGGCCATCATTGATCCCATCTGAGAGATTATCTGAGCCATTTAATTTGTGGTTAAGCTTAAAACAAAATATCTTTTGTTTCTGAATATCTGAGCTCACATGCAATTCACACATTACATAATTGAAAAGAGCTGATACTGCTTGTGGCTATTCTAGTGAATGCTTATATTTTAAGGAAGACACATTGGTCTGTATTTGAAACAGTTTGTACAGTGTTACAGTAAATCTTCTCACATGTTATCAGTCAAAAAGTTGGTTGACTCAAAAATGAAAGTTCTGTTATCTTCACTTACTCTTACTCTTCGAAATTTCTAGTCATTTTTAACAAAACCTGTGAGATTTCTGTCCTCCTTTGAAAGTCCATTTTACCAAAACTTTTGATGCTTCAAAAAGTTGTAAAAGTAATCCAAATTAATCAAGCAGTTTAATTCAAATCTTCTGAAGAAACGCCTTGTATGATGAACAGATTTAATTTAGGCTTTTATCCACACAAAACCATTGATCGACACACATACTTTGAACACATCAAATATAAATACAGACAGCTCAAACATGCTTGATTGACACGTAAGAACCAAAGATCAGGCAAGTACAGTTGAGCTTCTTGTTATCATATTTAATGTGATCTATGTATGTGTGATGTTCAATGCTATATGTAAATAAAAGCCTAAATTAAATTATTTGCGGATTAAACCACTCTATTCATATGGATTACTTTACAATGTCAAAGTCTCAAAGTCTTGATTGTGTGGACTTTCAATGGAGGGACAGAAATCCCACGTTTCATTTAAAATGTCTTTGTTTGCTGGAGCCAAAAGCCTCGTTGGCAGCGCTCCGACATGTAGCGCGGATGCACTTAATAAATCTCAATAAAGGCAAAAATCCCAAACCTGTGTTTTGAAGATGAATGAAAGTCTTAAGGCTTTGGGCTGACATGAGGGTGAGTAAATCATGACAGAATTGTTTTACACGAATGAACCCTTTAACATGTTAAATCAGTTTTGGTCAACTCTATGCCAGTACGGTTAATAGCACATTATTCAACTCATGGTACATGTGTTGATATGGCTTCTGTAGGGAGCAAAGTTCACGGCCAGAGGAGTCCAGTCCCTCCATCATGGGGAACTTGCGGCTTCAGTCCATGAAACAGTCGCCTTCCCAGAATTCCTATGACAGTGCCATTTTAGAGGGTAGTCTGGCGGACGATGGCTTATCCATTGACAGCGACATCAGTGAAAACTTTGTCATTCTAATGGACTCTGGTACTGAAGCACTTATTGCACTTTTAATTTAAAAAATATTGCTCATATCTGTAATTGTCAGTGTCTTTAATATATCTATATTTGTGGTGTTGTGATTCAGAGTCTGGTGTGGAGTCTTTGCGTCCTAATGGCACAGGTGTCCACTCGGGCAGCTGTGTTAGTCCTGCTCCAGGAACAGAAGGCGGGTCGTCGGCAGACCTCAGCAGTTCTCTGTCCCAGAGCACTGAAGACATTGCCCAAGAAATGGTGAGTTTTATCTAGTGTACTGTAGTACCTCTAGATGGCTAAACACCTGCAACTTGTCCACTGCATGGAAAATGCAGTGCTTTGTTTAAAAGTCTGAAAAACAGCAAGATACAATGTTTTATTTGATAATGTAATATTTATCTTTATTATATTTGTCCTTGCTCTGATCTTAGTTGGTTGCGTGACTGATCGTTGATGGATTCTCTGCTTTTATTTCAGGTGTCTGTGTTAGTTCTGTGTCTGAGTCGAATGGTGTGCCTGACAGAGATGCGCGGTGAAGATATTGTCGTGGCACTGGAAGCCCAGGAGCTTGTGCCTAAACAACATGGCAACCATAAAGTCACAGACCTGCTGGCGGGACTGACGCTGACACAGGGTTAGGATGCCAAATATGTCCATGTAATTGTGTAATTGTGAATGCAGAAGAATTGTCAGTATGTCAGTTAGGCTGTGTTTACAATTCAAGGCATAATGCACACATCCGGTCTTTTGACAAAGTTTGTCCCTTTTTGTCTCGCCTCTTTACATTAACTTAAAGTCCCCCTGTAGTCAATAATTTTATCCCTTAAAACTCATCTTTGATCACCAAAATGACATATTTAAATGTTTTTTCCCTGTGAAAAAAATATCTTCATGCCTTAAATTAGCTTAAATGTAACTCTACACCCTTGCCTCGTTTTATATACGTGGATCAACGAAGATGCAAATTAGCCCCACCTCCACTCGCTCATACTGAGGTAAACGCTGCACAATGGTATCGCTCTTTACAACATAGGACACATAACGGTAATTAATATGATTAGCCTTTTGCTTGACTGTTATCAAACAGCTAATAATGTGTTGCTAATGTTTCACAAACGATGCCTTCTAACAATCAGTATCCTCACAAAATGCTTTAACAACTCAGAACATCAGTGAGAAAGGCATATACTTCATCATAACATCGTAATATACATCATACACCCGGCATATCGCTAAATTTTTCGTATCAACAGAAAAATATAACTTGGCTTCTCTCAAGACTCTCCTGCTAGTTCGCTGTTAACGATATGCTAAAGCCCGCCCGCATATTGACGTGATTGGTTACAAGGTAGTTTGTAACGTCACAGACACCAGCTATTTCAAACCGTGGGTCTTTTTTTCACTGCAGTTTTAAGTAGAAAAAGCATATTAAAATTACCACATAGACATATAAACAACATTAAAAACTTGATTTTCACCACAGGGGGACTTTAAGATAACTCGGTGTTTACATTCATCTCCCGCTCAAACGTTTCTAATATTCCATTAGTAATCACTTTCACTACGAGCGCCACCCTTGGTTTTTGAATGCCTTTGTGCTAATTTAGCTTTTCAGAAGTCAACAAAAGTACATGCGATTGCAGTTATGAAATAAGTGAACAAATTCGATGAACAAAAGAAGCGTTTAGTTTCTATGAGAGTGTTTACAGGCCCATGTAAGACAAATCTAAATTAATTAGTTTATAGGGAATTTTAAGAGTCACTTTACGACCGAGCAACTGAATCGTCCAGCGTTCATTTGCACAGGCCATAACCATAAACTCTGTAGCGGATTATGAATATCCGACTATTGTAAAAACACTATTTAGTAGCAAGGTAACATAGAATGGCAGTTTAAGACATTACATTTGTAAGCACACTTCTCTTTAAAAATGTACATGCAGGAGACTTTATTGATTATTCTAACACACTCTAATATCTAACACAAACACACACACATTCATACAAGTTGCAGAAAGAGTTTTAAGAGAGAATGAAAAGCATGATTTCTAGCAAAATAATGCACTCCATAAGACCTGACCTGAACGAACCATGAATCATTAATTTAATGCACCAGTTCAGCTTTAGAATCTGGAGGTACTTGCTTGTCGTTCGTGTCTTTGAATGCGGATTCCCTTGTCTGCGTCCTTGGCTTGGAGAAAAGGGGTTTCCAGGTTACTGGTTTGTCATGGTAAAGCCAATCAAGTTTAGGCGTGCTGGCAAACGAATGGAGTCTCCCTCGTGGCTAGAGTTTAAAGTCGAGGCGGCAAAAAGTCGTTGGTTAAGCTTTGCAGCAAAACTTAACTTAGAACACGAGACTCTCAATGTAAAAAGAAAGTTAAAGTAAAAGAAAAGAAAAGTGAGTGAGAAGTTGGATGGCTTGAATGAACCTGCTTGTCTGCTCATCATCGTCTGTTCTTTGTCTCCGTCATCTTCGCTGTTCCAACTTCAACGTTGTTCAACTCTAACTTTTGTCATTCTGATCTGACTATATAAACTTAGGTGTTTTCCCCCCTCTCTTTGAGGAGTTCTGACCAATCAGGTATCATCTTTGTTTCAAAGGTGGCTTTTCTCCACCCCGATCATAAACTAAATGTTATCTCATGTTCTCCTCAATTCCCGCTCTCAGCAGAGAATAGTTTATACATCATTTCTATAAAAAGAAAGACTCTGGCGTTATCTTCTTCCAGCTCAAGTTGCATTGTCTTTTCGACCATTTGTCTTTACAAATGGCTTAAGTTCAGCACCTTTCTCCTCAGCCAGAAAGCACGCATGGCCATAAAAGTACTTAGCAGGGGGGTGTTTCGTAGACGGATTGGAGCCGAAAATTAGATTCTCTGAGCTTGGGTCCTGCAATGTTGATTTGGGCCTCTGGAATTATGTTTGAAAGAATCATCTGAAAGATTCATTTGTCTGGTTCGTCCTCAGTTCCTACACCCATCCAACCTGATCTCATATAACTATTTTACGAGGTGGCAATTTTGTTTATATTTGTGTAGTGTGATTTTTAAAGAAACAATTTTAAGAAAAAAAGTAAGCATTAAGGTCCACGCCTAAATCTAATCTAATAAGCAGATCGTACGGAAATGTAATTATGAGTTTATACAAATTTGTTACTAAACGAAGCCACTAATAAGCCAAAATGAAAAATAGTTTTGAATTGCCATTAGAGTATTTTGGACATGTCTGCTTCATAAGATTACCCCGTTAAGAAAAGAGATCCCTGTTCGCAAAGGTTTTGCTCAAGCTATTGCACACTGTTTAGGC
Organism: Elopichthys bambusa; assembly: GCA_037101425.1. NCBI lineage: Eukaryota > Metazoa > Chordata > Actinopteri > Cypriniformes > Xenocyprididae > Elopichthys > Elopichthys bambusa. Next base: position 21,550,250 of record CM074451.1, read on the forward strand.
ACAGATCATGCTACTCATGGTACAACTCTTTTCACTCCCTGGTTATCAAGTCAGGATTCCAAACCACTAATTATTCACGAGTCACAGGATACAGTCTGCTTCTCCAACCATATATTTATCTTGGCAACAACCCCGCATAATTGCCTCTCTCGCTCTTTATTTCTATGGTAACTGATTCTCAATCTGCTTTTAACATCATGTCTTTGCAGATATACATGCAGTATGATACTCATTCCAGATCTACATCTTTACTTTCTTTCTCGCCATAGCTGTTTCTTCCTCTCCAAGTGCTCCACTGTCTCCGGGCCCCCGCTCCCTCTCCAGTCCCCCAGCAGCGGCCCTCAGGTTGGAGATGGGGCCGCGTGCGAGCAGACACTCTCCTCTGTCCGAGAGCGTGGGGTTCATGGAGATGTGCTTGACAGGGTGCAGAGCAGAGCTCCTGGCTTCTACCTTAAACACACTGGGACCCTTCCTAGAGGATGAGCTCAGCGCAGACCCCCAGCCAATGAGACTGTGGTTACGGGACACTGCTATTACACTAAAGGTGAGAATGAGGGTCAAATAATGTCCACATCTCTCATCTCTTCTAGCTAATGAAGACTAGTCATTCCCTTGGAGAGATAATCTTTTTATGTGCTTAGTTATAGTGGTAGTGAAATGCTTTACTATGCAAGCTACATCCTTTTACGTATAAGACCGAAAGGCAATGTATGATGTTCTCTTTTTTGGAGTCCAGCATCTCTTAAACATATTCTACTAAATTGTGCTGGCTTAAAGTCACCATGTAACAGAAGTTGTGATCTTGTCTTCCCTATTTTGACGTATATCCAAGTGAAACAGCTTCTCGAACAAGAACAAATGTAGGGCGGGACTTGATTTTGTTTATGGGGAATTTATTGGAAGGTCATGGTTTGCTGTTGGTGGATCTCATGTGAGTAACAGGTTGTCCTGCCCTCGCATGGATTAAAAAAAGACAACAAAAAAAAAACATTTATAATAAATATTGCAATATTTAAACCTTAATAACCTTTAGTTTAGTTTTTTAATTTGCTCTTTTAAGGGCCAATTAACAGCGCACAGACAGACATCAACAAACACAGACTGTTCAAGTTGGCCATTAGATTTAGAATTTTATGAAAAATAACTGTCATGTTCACACTGACACAGACAAACTTTGAGTCAGAATGACTTTACGTGTAATTTTTCACCTGAAAAGAGGGCGTACAAAGAGATTGTGCGACGGGAAAGAATTTATGCAGGGAACTGAATCTGATCTGGACAAACTCTTTCAGTTAAAAGATTACATATTTCAGCTTTGATATTTGTTCACTGTTTATGATAAAAATTTGGTTGCAGTGACAGTAATTTCTTAATTATGTCAGGAGTGCAAAATAATGAATTGGTAAATTATGATATATTCATATTCAGTCGCGTCTCCTGTGGTTTGTGTTCACACAGCTGCACTGAACAGCATCCATTTGGGCTTTTAGTCAAAAAGTGTGCATACTTGGAGAAATATTAATATATTTACACAAGCTACTTTATTATTTATTAGACAGAATCATAATTTCTATTCCACTGATTTATGCAATCTGATGACCATTGGCGCTGATTGTGTTTTCACTTCTCAGAGAATTGTTTCTACGCATGAAACATGAAGCTAATAAACACACGATTATGATAGTATATGATTTGTATGTGATTTTCATGAGGTTTGGGGTATTTTCATATCAATAAAGGTTGTTTACATTAGAGTACGTCAGAGTTTGTTGGCATTTGTTGGAAAATCATATCACACTGCTCAGACATTCCCCAAGACCGGACAAACGGGACGCCGACAGGGGTAACAAACTGATCCAACAAACTCCGACAGACGTGTTTGTTGGTTTTTTTCTGTGCAGTGTGAATTGGCCTTTATAGTATATAAAGTATGCATATAATTTACTCTAAAACCAACCAATTGTTCTGTTTTCTCTCTTTTTCTGCCAGGATGATGGTCCTCGTGTCTACCCAACTGCTCCTCAACCAGTTCCTGTGCTCTTCTCTCTGGACGGCATTATGCTGGAACGTTTGGATGATGGGATCCTCTGCTTGAGATGTGAGTCTTTTGGTTTTGGGTTACTGCAGCTGCTCAGATGTTGATGATGTACCCGTTGAACTAATGTTTGCCTCTTCTGTTTCACTCTTACGCATCAGCTGCACAGAGCCAATCAGGGATTGAGACAGAAGGGAACAGAGAGAGAGATGACCAGTCCTCCGTTAGAGTTGCGGAGAAGAACAAGGTATGATATTTTAGGAAATTAATATGCAGAGTGTAACGTTGTATTATTTACTGTATTTGGCCTGTTTGAGTTCTGTTTAAGATGAACATATGCCCATTCATTGTAGCTTTCAAATATCATTTGTGATTACATTCAATTCACATGTGGCATGTCAAGATGCGTAAGGTTGGACATGGAAGAATGAAGGACATCAAACCTAGTGTAATGCATCTTGATGCACCATATTTGAAATAAACAGTGCAAATGAAATTTGCACTGTTGTATGCCCTCAGCAAAAATGTATGCCCATTAGTAAATCATAGTTGTGAGAAAGTCGAAATTGAGATAAAACGTTGAAATTGAGATACTGAGTCATAAAAAAGTAAAAAATTATGAAAAAACTATTAGAGGATGCAGTTTCAGATGTCCAGTGCTTGACTGATTCTTTTCGAGAACAAGAGAAGACTCTCGAATGTCGACAGTGGCATTTGATATCTTAATTACATGTTTGAAGTCTAAACGTTATTTATTATTCATGGATGAGGATGTCTTGCTGCAACTGTTCTCTAAAATTGTCTTTTTCCCATTAGTATCTTTCAAAGGAGTATTTTTGTGCTTCAATTGATCATTATTTATATAATTTGTTATTTAATATTTAGTTCAGGATAGATCTAAGAATACTATATGTATGTGTTTCTCTGTTGGTGCAGTCTCTGGAGTCCAAACTCACTGACGTCCAGTCAGCTCTTGAGAAAGCTCTGTCTGACCGAGAGCGCCTGCTACAGGAAGTCAGGAAACACAACCCCTCCTTCACCTTATGATGTACAAAGGGAAAGAACCAGACTTCAGTCCAAATGAGGCACAAGATAACATGTCTTGTAGATAAACCAGAAGAACAAGACCTTTGCCTTTTCTGACTCAAAGTTCTCATCCATCCTTTTCTGTTCCTTTAATCTATTACATCTGAGTGTAAGATCAGACGCCATCTCTTCAGTCTCTGTGAGCGTCCTCCACCGAGTCTTCCTGTATTGTGACTTTTCTCTGTTTGTGACTGCACTACATTCACTCACCAAGTTTCCAGTTGGAGGACGACTGAAGTCAACAGTGAAATGGATAACACCTGCAATCTTTCACTGCCGCAGACCCTCTTTACAGCAAAATGGATCATCTCTTCACTTCTGGTCAGCATGCTTCTTGCACATTAGTAATTTTTGATTTCATGACTGGACTATGTAAAGCTTTTGGATTTTATAGACACGTCCGAGTGTTGTTTGGTACCAAGGCTATGTATTGCTGGTAGAGATAAGCTCTGTTCCAAAACCTAGTGAGCAGCCTACATAGACATTATCGATTTTAATCAGTCTTCGTTTTGATGAACCGATATTGGCTACGTTCACTTTGACCCTGTTTACACCTGGTATTAAGATGCGTTTTGGTCGATCGGATCTAGAGCTGGGACAATAAATTGATTCTCTATACAGTGATTCTGGATCGATTCTCTCTCGAATTGATTCTGAGCTTAGTTTTAACAGCAGATGGCGCTCTAGGCTATTTTTTAATCGCACACTCAAATGCTCGTGAAGAAGAGTGCTGGAGAGCGCTCATGTGTTCGGCTGAGTCATGTAAGTGGTTAAATATATTTGCACTTCGGCTCAGAATGCTTTTATGACGCGAGATGTAATGTAAACACACAGTCCACTGCAAACACCCTTGTAATTTGATTTAACGATTTCAAACTTTATAAATGATTATTTTAGGTTTTATTGGTGTGTGTAAAAGAAATTGGAAGTAGCAGAGTATGGGTGTTTCTAAAGCACGTAGTGCCATCTGCTGTTAAAAAATAAGCTCAGAATCAGTTCGAAAGAGAATCACGATACATCGGAAAATATCAGAATCGATCCAGAATCACTGTATCACAAATCGATTTATTGTCACAGCCCATATCGGATCACAAGTAGGAATGGTGTGAGAACATTGTGCTTGATACATTTTTCATTTTTCATCTTTAAACCAAACTTGGGTCTTCAGCTGACAAAGTTTAAATTCCATCTGGCTAGTGCGTTTCCCATTATGTTTACTCATTAGGTCAGTAGGCAGTCTTTTATGGCTGTTTAAACACAATTGCCCATATTAGCATATACACCACGAAAGCAATCCGGTCGAAAGCGTTTTCAACTACCTCTGGAAGAAGTCGAATGTGGACAAGCCTAAAACATTTTAGACCCCGTTTATTCCTGTATTTAGCATTGTCCACTTGGGATCCAATCGACCAAAACACATCTTAATGCCAGGTGTAACCAGGGCCATTGTCAGTTTTTGGAATTGACAACCGCATTTACTTACAGGTGTCTCGAAATGTCCCATTCACAGAGCAACTTACAGTAGCATCTAATTAAAAGTTGATCTAAAAACTGCCTTGTGTGCAATTTAAATGTATGTATACAGCTCCGTTTTCATTTGAGTGCTGATTTTTGATATGTATATTATATATATTTAATCAGATCTGAATTGGAATCTAATTAATTCATGGAATCTGTCAATACCCAAGACATAGTAGACGTGTTTTTAATACAAAAGGTACTCAGCAAATTATGCTGCTCTCAAAGATACTTTGTTTCGGTCAGAGGCAGGCATTATTTGCTCATAAGCAATCCCAGAATGCAATTAGCAGGAATGAATCAAGATGGCGGATGGAGTCAAGAGAAATGCAGATTATACTGTAAGTATGCATCTTGCATTGAGTCAATTTCATATGATTTCATAAAATATCATAATCCATTTTTCATATTGTTTTATCCAATATTCATGTGCAATTTGTGTTTTTGTGCTTATTAGAGCATCAAGCTGTTAGCTTAACATTTCAAATCAGTCACTTATGAGGTTCCATGACTGTTAGGATGCTGCCTTCGAAGGTAACTAGTAAAAGTCGACAGCAAAGCAGCTTACTAGGTTTAGGAACAGAGCTATGGATTTGACTAGTGTACTTTATAGTAAGTTTGTTATTGGCTGCTATTCAGCTGCATCAGTGCAGTGTGTAGAGTATAGCTGATGTGTGTATTATTCATGAAAGGAGCTGAAACAAAAGCACTTTGACTTTAATGCACTGTGTCACTGCTATATATCACCCTTTATCTGAGATTTAATGTACAACAGATGGTACTTCTATTAACCAACACATCCTCAGAGTCATCGAGTCAGTCACTGTTCATTTCCTCTAGCGTAAGGTCTCACATCTCATACTGTACAGCTGAAATGTAACAAAAGTCACATTGGTGCCAATGCTAGTGTTCATGCAAGTTGCTCCACAGGGACTTTTGTGAAGTTGTGAAGTCAATTTTATTCAGTATTATTGTCACTTGTGTCAATATAATGCACATTCAGAACTATCTAGATTTGTTACATTTTAAACTGGGTTATTTAAGGTGTGTTCACGTCATGTAGGAATTACCGTAATTACAAGATTCTGACTCACAGAACTCGTACTTACAACTTGTAAACTCATAATTTTCTGAGAGCTTCAACTGTACCACCTGAACGCTGTAGATTCATATTGCCTTTGATAGTGTTGATAATTCCGAGTCTGAGGACATGAACAGCTCTGAGTAAAATGTCACATCACAGTAATTACGACATGGCGTGAATGCAACATTAATTAAAAAAAGTCCATAGTCTGTTACACTTGAGACATTCAAGTTACTTTGAGACATTTCACTAATCTGTAGAGTTTAGAAAAAATATTAATGTGTTTATGCATTCTTACTTGAACTAAATTTGTATGAGTAGATGGTTTCTTGTGACTGAATGAGTACAAAGTACAGCAATGAAACTGGCGACTTTTTGTTGTATGTAAAAATAATGGAAATAGCTTCTTTTGTGTGTGTGTTAGCTTTAGTTTTAAACCCCTTTTAAATTGTTTAACTAGGAGTTGTGATGAAAGAATGATGTGAAAAGTGTTTGTTTGATGCCCTGTACAAAAATGTATTTACTTTATAACTACAGCTTTTTTGACACATTTAAGTTGTGTACTGTAAAGTTTAGGACTATCACAAGGCTTATTTTCATGGTAAATCAGTATTATGAGGCTGATAAAGAGTAAAGAGTGAGTTTATAGGAAACAGCTGGATGAATGTGGTTCCTCCAGGCCTGTATGTCCTATTAATGTCCATCTCTCCTCAAACGTGTGGATTGTTTAGCAAGTGTCCGGTTGTTTCAAATGTGACACAATTTTTGACTTGCATTTCTGTTTCTATAAGATGCTTATCAACCTGTGATGGTTCCAGTGTCTCTGTGCTTTAGCTTTCAGTGAAATGTGTAGCATTTATATACACTAAACATTCTCTGTTAGTGTATTAATATATTTCTGTCTTCCAAAAACTTTTGGAAAACTAACGGTAATGAAAATATTATTCTTATGAACAAAAAACTTCATTTAGTGCATGGAAGAAAAAAAAAATGTTTGTTTTATGCATGACTTTACTTGAAATCTTTCACAAGCGCAACATCATCAAGGTCACAGACTGTTGAGTGAGGGTTTTAATTTATACATTTTATTTAAGGGTCATTATTTTACTGTTGTAGATGAGTACTGCATATGTGATCAGAGCATATGAGGATATGTTAAATATTGACCTGATTTTACTAATTGTATTGATTGTTTTTAGCTATGTAGTTGGTACTAAATTTCTATTTCTATGTGTGCAGTTAAATCAAATTATTTGTCCAGTAAGACGAATGTTTTGTTTTATGTTCAAAGGTGTCAGACGGTGGTTGATCTTTTCTCAAGAACAGAATGATCTCTTTGGTGAGCTGAGTGAATGTCATCATAGTTAATGATTTCCGATATATTTGTAAGAAACAGAAATGCCCTTTATATACAAACTAATTTTGCGTTTCTCAACAATGTCTCAGACTGTGCTCAGATTTGCCAAGATACCAAATTCTGTAAATCAAAAGTCAGAGATTTCAATATGAATTCAAACATTTCTCATCAAATTCACAAAATGATCTGAGCTACCATCCATATATTGTAACTATTTCTCCAAAGGCAGTTTTAGAGAAACATCCAAGCAAATATATGTTCTTATCTAGAAGAAGGCATGATATGTGGTTGTTTTGGGCAGCAGATACAGTGTTAGATTGTAGGATTGGGAAGTTTTAAATGATTGAATTAAGTTGTCTAACTGATCGTCTTGTTTTGGTTAATTGAATGGCACTTGTTCATCCCAGTTCATGTCCTGCTGACCTGCTGTGGATAAAATGTTTAGTTAGACCTCTGATCTTTTCATTACAGTATGCTAATGTCATTTCACATTTTATATCACCACCATTAAAGTCCTGGAACAAAACATTAAAACAAAACTGATATTTTGTTGGTTCTGTGAACCATAACTGTGTGAAAATGTCACCAATGATGATCAATAAAATGTTTCTTAAAGTTGAACTTTTTGTATCTTCTGTCAATTACTCTCTCTTATTCAGCTGAGAACTGTATGACCAACATACAGTAGATATGTTATTAGATACTGTTGCTTTTGTTCAGAAATGTGTGTGATATTGCTTTTATACAACAATTAAATAAATGAATAACTTACATTTTTATATAGGCTATTTTCATATATATTGCTACAATATTACCAGTACACTTTGTCAATTTCTGCTCCGCCAACTAAACTTGGTGGAAACGAAGGCAAAACAGAATCAATCTTTCGTATCCTTGAAAATCACATCCTCCACTGCAATCGCATACCAGCATATTACTAGGCCTATTACTGTTTCTGTCATATAATAATTTATGGTAAAAAAAACAGTAAGAGTGGCACTATGCTAGTACACTAGTATTCCGAACGCGAGTCGGTGTTGTTGAACAAATCAGTTAGACTCACTTGTCACCACCTACAGTAACTTTATAAGAGTCACTTAAAACATCCATTAGTACAGTGCTGATACAGGACTGATAAGGGTGGTACTTTTTGAAAGACTCTGCATTGGTGTTGAATGGTGAAGATTTTAGACTCTTTCAGCATGTTGCATGTTACATTGTTACAACTGACTGTTTGTATGAGTGAGTCACTGAATCATTCATTTAACTGATTCTTGATTCATTAAAGGGATAGTTCATCCAAAAATGAAAATTCTTCCATTAATTACCCTTATATCGTTCCAAACCCGTAAGACCTTCGTTTATCTTCGAAACACATATGATCTTTTTGATTAATTCTGAGAGTTTTCTGTCCCTCTATAGACAGCTACGCAACTGACACTTTGACGCTTGAAAAAGTTCATAAAGAGATCATAAAAATAATCTACATAAATCAAGAGGTTTAGTTTAATTTTTCTGAAGAGACATGATTGCTTTATATGATGAACAGATTGAATTTAGGCTTTTATTCACATATAAACATTGATCAGAGAACATAAACAAAAGCTCAACCGAATCTGATTGACACACAAGACCAAACCTTACTGGTTCTTGCTGAAGCTCAAAACATGCTGTGTAACACACAAGAATGAACCTCATTGGTTCTTGCTGAAGCTCAAACATGCTGCGTAACATGACAATGAACCTCACTGGTTCTTGTGAAAGCTCAAACATGCTGCGTAACACATGAGAATGAACCTCATTGGTTCTTGTGGAAGCTCAAATGTTCTGCGCAACACTAGAATGAACCAAACTGGTTCTTGCTGAAGTTCAAACGTGCTGCGTAACATGACAATGAACCTCATTGGTTCTTGTGGAAGCTCAAACCTGTTTTGTAACACATGAGAATGAACCTCACTGGTTCTTGTGGAAGCTCAAATGTTCTGCACAACACAAGAATGAACCTCACTGGTTCTTGTGGAAGCTCAAATGTTCTGCACAACATGAGAATAAACCTCATTGGTTCTTGCGGAAGCTCAGAAGCTTCCGTTTACCACAGCTGATGTGTGTGCTGATGAATGTTTATATGTGAAAAAAGCCTAAATTCAATCTGTTCATCATATAAAGCGATCAAGTCTCTTCAGAAAAGTTGGACTAAACCGAAAAAATCAAAGTGTCAATTGCGTAGCTGTATATGGAGGGACAAAAAGCTCTCAGATTTCAGGGATCTTAATTTGTGTTCTGAAGATGAACAAAAGTCTAATGAATTGGAACGAATGAATAATTAATGACAGAAATTTCATTTTTCACTAACCCTTTAAACTGTCTTCCCTCAGCTGAGTTATTCAATCAACCGTTAAATAAAGTACTCAAATTGAAGAAATAATCTAACAATAATAATGAGAAAGTTTATTATGAGATGTATTTCATTATGAGAAATTTTCTCAGAATTATGAGGTTTCCCTGTGTTTTGTTTTTGGTCTTTTTTCCCCTGTTGATTAGTCTCCCCAGGTGTGTCTTGTTAGTTCCCATGTTTACCCTCATGTGTTCCCTTGACTACTAACCACACCCCCCTCATTAACTTGTTAAGCTTGTTAGCCCCTGTGTATAAACAGTCCTTGTGTTTCATTTGTTCTGTCAGTTGTTAGATGTAGATGTCTCTCTGTTGATTTTGCTCAGTTTTCTTTGTGTTTGTATTTCTTCATGTTTCCCTATAATAAACAACTGTATGCACTTAGATCCAGCCTCATTCCATTCCTGCGTCGCTCGCTAAAGAACAACTGACCGAGAACAAATGAAACACCAGGCCTATAAATACACAGGGTGAAACAAGCTTAACAAGTTAACAAGGGGGCGTGGCAAATAGGAAACACCTGGGAAGAGCTAATCAACAAGAAAGACTACAAACTGACTACAATTAAAACACAGGAAACACTTCAACATAAAAGTCAGAGGACAGACACAGAGCACGTGACAATTACAAGAAAGTTTCTCATTACGAGATAAGCCATAATTACCCCATAATTGGTAATTTAATACAATTTAATACATTGTTAGCTCACTGCATGATTTGGATATGTACATTTCTGAAATTACATAACTTGGACACAGCCACAGTGTGAAGGGGATGTTTGAGGTTGTTTCCACTGGTGAACATTTAGTATATGAGATGCTAAACAGCCACACATTCAACATAACATCAAAACTCAACAGAAAAAACACAGAAGCAACTTTAATTTTAAACAATTTTATTTTGCACATTACTAAAAAAAATTTATTTGTCAAAGGTATTAATTCATTTATTATTATTAATTAAATCTATTATTATTATTATACTATTATTATATTTGCATTATTATTTATTATCTATATTATTTTGTATTAATTTTTCAACTTGTTGTTAGTATTATTATTGTTGTTGTTTCTCGTTTGTCACTCATCACAGCACAGGCAGATGTTGGCCTCCTTCCAGCTCCACCAAGTGGCCTGGGAAGCCCCTGATGCTGATCCTCTATGAGGTCGAACCCCAAGAGGACCAGCACCAAACACAAACCAGACAACCGGTTCACACTGGCTCTCAGCACAACAGCTCCCGAACGCGAGTCAGCAATCCCGCGAGAAGCTGCACTGAACCCCATCCGTCACCCACCGAGCGAAGCTTTCACTATTGATCTTCACTGCTGTGAGAGATATAAAGCAGGGTTTCGCTATGGTAAGAGTGCTTCACTTGGGCGAAGAGCGAGTGCGAGTGTCACACCACCTGACGCCGTGGGTCATTCCCATAGATATGGTGTGGAGGGACACACACATCACCCAACACCATCCAACACAGCCATCCCGCGAGACGCTGAACACAGAGGCCCATCCGTCACCCGCCACCGAGGTGCTTCATCTAGCTCTGTGATGAGTGAAGCTGCCATATATTATTAATATTAGTAGTAGTAGTAGTAGTATTAGAGGCCCATACATAAGCATCTATCTAGTATCTCCTAGCAATGTGCTAATTCATGTTAGAAACATGCTAACAATGTGCTAAATGATGTTAGAAACATGCTAACAACGTGCTAAATAATGTTAGAAACATGCTAGAAATGTGCTAAATCATGCTAACATGTTAAATCATGCTAGAAACATGTTAAAATGTGCTAAGGGCTGGTTCACACAGAACACATTTTGCAATTATAAAAAGATGCGGGTCAGTGGAGCGAAAAACAACAACAACAAAAACTGCAAGGTCTAAAGTTTAACAACTTTCACTCATCAAGCTATAAATTGATATATATTGTTTTTTTATTTTTGTTATTCTATGTTATTAAATAATCAGTTTTTTATTTGGTACTCTGTATTACTATTATTTATATTTTTTATATTATTATTTTATTGTTTGATATTTTTATGATTTTCATAGCTTTGTGTATTTTGTATTATTATTATCTGTTAGTCTATATTATTATCAATATCTTATTTTATTGTTGTTGATATATTTAAATTATTTGATATTATATCAATGTTATTATGATTTTGTTTTTTATTTTTATATTATATAATGTATATTATTGCTGCTGCTGCTGTTGTTGTTGTTGTTGTTGTTACTGTTATTATCATTTGTTAATCTATTTCAGAGGTCTTCAACCTTGCTCCTGGGGATCCACTGTCCTGCAAAGTTTATTTCCAACCTGTTTCGGCTTACTGAGCTTCACATCAAGTATGATTTGTGTTTGATTAGGGTTGGAGGACAGTGGGTCCCCAAGGGAGCATGTTGTTTGTTATTTTATTATATTTTTTTATTTATTATTATAAGCATGTTATATTAATGCAGTATTCGTCATTTTCCACTCACCACACACACCACGAAATGAGTTGACCTCCTTCAACAATACCGCGAGAATATGAAGAAATCACTAAAGACCCCCGAATTTTTGAGTTGTTGGCTTGTAGTAGGCGGTCATACTCGGCCGCGGGTGCGGGATCGCTTTCCGTGCTCTCGTCGATAGTTGCCGCAGCGCTCGGTCATTAATAATCTTTCTTAATAATCCTCGTGGACTGTGTAGCGGAGAGGAAAAACTGACTGTAAAAGCGAGAATTACACGGACTATAAAGGAGTTCTGCCAGTGACGTCACACGGTGGATTTTAGAACGCCTTACATCTCATTTAATATTCAAAATTCGACCTCCCTCTTTCGATTTTGATTGGTTGATGAGAGTCGCGTCTTTTAAACAGCTTGCGCGTGCAGCAGAGAGATCTGAGCTGTGCTGAGGGGGTCAGTGCTGATGGAAAAAGTAAACCTGCTGATTTTTGCGAGTTATCGGAAAAGCTTTGAGACTGAGTCGTGTTTTCTTGTGTTTATGTGATGGTTGTTGTTGTCACGGAAACCGTCTGAAATGTAAACACCGAATAACGATTCAGTTAAAATCGATTCGTTACAAGTACAAACATCTCGGCATTTATTTGTTTCAATAATTACAGGTAAGCCTTAAAATTATCTGTATATATGCATAATGCTGTGAGCTTACAAAACTGACAGATATTCAAACAGATATTTCGGTCTCGCCCTCCATACACACCTAACTTTACTTTATTCACATTATCAAACCTATCATATCATATGATAACACTTTCTAATTTCAAGTTACCACTTGCAGACCTTGCCACAACAAATAATAGAAAAAATGTAAATATGAAAAAATATATAAGGAAATATGTTTCTAATACGTACAATGTAAACAGAGATCTGTAATATTAAACTTACATAAACATGAGGGTCATAGTGGATTATAAATGTTCGTATGTTTTCAATTAAGATCATTAATACCTTGAATTAATCAAGAGTTATCTAAGCCTTTTGACAAATTATATCCTTCAAAAGTTTAGCCCATAAAACATGGTGAGGGTGTCAGTCCTTCTGCCAAGCCAGTTCACACACAAATATCTCTGACTAGACTTTTTTCTTGCGGCATGTCAAGATCCATTGACTTATCCATCATCCGATCATAGACATAATATACATTTATTTATTATGTCTATGATCCCGATGTCAGTCTGGATGGTAACAGGGGTCTTCTCATATGCACTCATATGCATCAGTCAAAAAAGGAAGAAAACTTACCGTAACAAGGCATTTCCTGTGACAGAGCAACAGAGCAAAAGTTGACATGAATGAGACAGGAGACAGATTAAGGATATGATTGAAAAAACATGTTGATGTTAAGTGTGATCACAGTCTCACCAGTGCAAATTCAGAGCTAGACAGATTTCTCTGACACAGGCAGTGCAGCACAGCATCATGGATAGATGGGAAAAGTTAATGTTGTAAATATTTATGTATTTTCAATCCTATATGATCATATGTCCCACATATAACTAAAGTCTTATAGATTTTCATGATGTAAAAACATAGGAAAATAATGCTAATTTAATAGGCCTATGAATATCCACCATATCTCTTAAGATGTGTATAAAGCATCAGTACAAGGCTGTAGGCTACTTCACTCATGCCCTTGCTCTCATCTTGTCCTAAGTGGAGCCCTACGCCTGTCTATCTCAGTCATATAATGTATAATCATAGACTTTCAATCTCAAAGATGAAATACATATAAACTACACGCAAGCACATTTTAATTACAAAACTAATTAATTAGATTAACATTTTAACGTGGGATGACACTTGGTGACTTTAGTCGCATTAGCTATGTGAACACAGAAATCATGGACATGATTCAGATATGTTAAAGGGTCAGGAAAAAAAGTCACACTTTGCTCCTTCACGGTTAAAAATGACCGCCATAGGAAATGAATGGTAAATACGAAAACTCAAAGAATCTTTTGGTGGTACAAACTACAAATCAACCACTGTGCAGAAAAGAAAGTGCACAGCAATGAAGGGGTCACGCTCTAAAATATCAAGAGTGCGAAATAGACACATCCACCCCCACCTGCACACTAGTGTGATTATAACACAGAGCAAGTTTTTGCAAATGTGTGAAATAATCAAGAATTCAGCCACAACGCAGGAAAAAATAGCAAGTAAGAGGTTCGTTCTCACACACACACACACACACAAATGAACTGGTGTGGCAGTAACAATTATGGTAACATTGAGCCAAAAGACTCAAATTAGAGGTTGAAATCAGATCTGATTCTGACCCAGATTGATTGATGTAACCCGGGTAATCCAGGCTACCAGTAAAGAGAAAAAAAGTTAAGAAAAGGGAAAAAAAATTCTAGAAGAAAAAGAGATTCATCCAATCAGTAATCGTGTTGCAGTGAGAGACACCCTTAAGAGCCAATAGTAGCGGCGCATTCATAAGTCCCGCCCACTGGTCGCGCCGGCGCTTAAGCGAGAGCAGATGAGAGAGTCAGATAAGCACAGACCAGACAGTTTCTCCAGAAAATCTTTGGGTTAAGCATTGACTTTTGAAGTCGACGCGTCAGCCTGAAGTGTTGTGGTCGGAGAGAGAGAAGAGACGGAGTGGATCCCACAGTGTTGAAGCACTGTGAGTAATCTTCATTGTGTGAGTATGTGAATCTTTTTCGCTTTAGTGAGTGAAATTCCAGATATTAATCCGAATATAATGTAAATGACATGTCAAAGTTTCAAAAACGATTCTTTCCAAGCCAAATTTTGAGTAGACCGCGTGATTACGTTAGCACATGGGCTAAAGCTACCGTGTGTAAACATGATAGTGTCATGAAATGAGACAAAGAGTGATATATGAGTGTCAGTGTGTTTAATAATAGTTTATTAATTAATGTTTAATTTGATTGTGTTATTTTGAAATATTCATATGATTTATGGAAATGTCTGAATCAAAAGTTAATTATTGTGTTTTGCCAGTCTGGGTTTTCTCCCTGTCTTTCTTTCTATGTGTGAACGTGATAATTATTGTTTATTCTGGTCAAAAAACCTAAATATAACTTTCACTTTACAACAGGGGGTCAAATTTTGTTACACACTTTTAGCCATTTATAAATAAAACCAGCACTAATTAAACATAGTTACTAGCTTCTTATTGTTCAGTTTATTTAATTGGTGAAGTACATTACTACACAAAAATAATATTTGGTTTGCTAAAAAATGGTTAAAAGGCATTCACTGTACATTCAGTTAATCATCAATTACTAGCTTATTTTTGCTTATTTATTGCATAAATGTGGAACCTTTAAATGTTTAATAAATTTTATATAATGGCTAATATGCCGTTACTAGCCTATATGTTAAGTTAATCATTAATTACTAGTGTGTATGTGCTTAACATGAGCATAATTGTGGACCTTTAAAGTATTAACATATCTCTTTAGAGATCTGCCTCCTCCCCCTTCTGGGTTCAGTCATTTTATGACTTATGTTTACGTTTATAGAGATATATATATAGAGAGAGAGAGAGAGAGAGAGAGATGTGTGTGTATATATATATATATATATATATATATACACACACTAATTGATGGTAGTATCAAGCACAACCTTGACAGAGACTCAGAAGAGGCTGAAAAAAAATGGAGGAAAACAAAATTTAGAAATTATAACAAAAAAGTAAGAAAAATGCTCAGAGGCGTGTATTAGTTATTTTACTGTTGTGGTGAATCAGCAACCAGCTATCAAACTGTTTGGTGGTTTACATAATTTTTACTGTCTTGGCACTTCAAACTTTTAAAATTAACGTAGAACTGCTGTTGTTTCAATATTATTATTCAACTTGCTATGTAAAGTTGAGACAAAGAATATAATAGTTATTGGTAATTAATTGCATTATTATTAAGTATATGACAAGAAACCAGAAACTTATCTAACCTCTGTAACATTTGGCATGACATGGCTTTGTAAAGCACATCATTAACATTAAATTCATCAGCTTAGATGACCATATGTACACAGGAGGTAGTCGAGTTGGTAAATGGGTTTGGTAGATTGCTTTATCATATCTTATTTTGTTATATTTTTGTTGCTAGAGCTATCAAATCTGATAAATGAAGTGAAGATGGCCCTGAAGTCTCAGTGTTGGTCAACATCAGTCAGATGGGACAGGATTTGCCACAAGAAAACACAAAAACATCCAAAAACCTTAATGCTCTTTGATGATTAATAGCCGTGACAGTGGGTTCGAGGTATTTTGTTGGTGGTGTGTGTGCGTGTGCGTGTGCGTGCCTTCGCAAAGTTCAGTTTGATATCAAGTTGTAATTCTGAATTACTCTTGTGGAGTATAATTTGATTATGTCTCTTTGATTGTGTTGAAATAAAAGTATTTCTGATGCAAATTTGTGCAAGTAATTGACTGAAATCATATATGATTTGTATATGCAGAGATATTGTAATATTGACTGAAATCATATAATTATAAGTAGAGATATAATATTATTGTTGTAATACGAGGAATTAGGTGGAAACATATAAAGCTTGAAGAACAGGCACATAATTTCCCTATTAAAAACATAAAATATGCATATAAACAAATGATGCAAAATTTAAATAAATCCTATATGACAGCATATAATTCAATCAAGAATTTTAAATGATTTGTATAGGAAATAACTGATAATCATACACATTTTCTACTAAAACCATACACCATTGTATACTGTTGTCATGTAAACAGTACTTTTACAGTATTCATATATGGCTTAAAAATCCCATATAAGTTTTATGTGTGATTTTTAGTATGAAAGTGGCCATAATCGGTCTGATTTTGTCTATGACTTGTACTGGACATCAGGGAATTCTGGCTGATTTGAGTAAGGAAGATATATGGTTGCTGTATATGAAACATACAGGGTTTTTTCATATGGGTAACCAGATTGCCTGCAAGAAAGTCTCACCTATATGATTCGGTGTCAGGAACCCTGCCGAGTAGACAGACCTGGGACTAGACAGAAAAATTAGGTTGGTTATTATGCTCATGAAATAACTAGCCATTATTTTTATAGACACACAAATACACTTTCACAGAAGCGTAACGCTGAGTCCTGAAGATCACTGTGAGCAGTGTGAATATGATGGAAGCTGCCAGACCAAGATCCAGATTGAGCAGAACAGTACAGAGAAACGTCACCAGCCACACCAGCTACAGGAACAGACAGTGAATAGCTTTTCACAGTAGTCAACCAAGGGTCATTTCAAACCCCGGGTAAATGGTTATCTTGCTTCACATATCACACTGCTCATAATTTACCCATGGTTAATTAATCCTGGGTATTCATAAACTGATGTTCCACACTGTACACTCTTAAACCCTAACATTCTTCATTTTCATTTCATTCTTTATTTAACCAGGTTAAAAAAACTGAGATTAAAATCTCTTTTACAAGAGTGACCTGGCCAAGAAAGCAGCAACAATAACAAACATACAAATACACATAAAGGAAAAAAAAATTAATCAAGGATTACAACAACAATTTACCAAAGGATAAAACACAATCTGTTAAAAGTAACAAACTCATTTAATGACAGAAGCATAGTCAGCTTTAAGATGTTTTATAAATTATTCTAAGCAGTAGAAGCATGTAGCAACAGTGATTTGTAGTTGATGACCACATAGTCTCACATAGCTAGACCTTCAGACTGACGGCAGAAGGTCTGGACTCTATCACAGCTTTCATTGTCCAAGGACCGCCAAAGAAGACGTTTGACTGACATGTAACGCAACCAATGCCACAGTTTCATGTCATGTTTAGGGGTGTGAAAATGTAAAGTCGATGTGCCTACAATAACAGACTGGTGGGCATCTAATAAATTATTATAACGGTCCTAGAGGGTCGCTCGCTGAATTTCTGGATTTTGCCCTACTCTCAAGCACAATATATAGGGAGGAAAGCACACGAGGACCAGGTGAGCACAATTAGCGAAAGAGGATTAGACAAGGCCTAAACAAGGGGGTGTGGTAAAGGGAAACAAGGAAGCAAGACAAGGGGAACATAAACAAAGACAAAGCCATGTGGTCAAGCACAAAACAAACATGGAAACAAAGACAGAACAGACAAAGCTGCCACAGAGCCTTGACAATTACTGTCTGTCGTTGAACATTTCTGTCGTAAAACAGTGGTCAAATATAAAATTTTTAGTTACTTACATTTTACCAGGCATTCTTTCACTATTAAAACTAAAGTGATGAAATTTGCACTCGTCTTCTGTGAATAGTAAGCCCTGCTTTCATTAACCCTTGTGTACTCTTGCGGGTCAGTTTGACCCATTTTGATTTTTGAGTTGTCGGAAACATCAGTTAACCTTTTTTTTTTTTTTTCTTCTTGAAATTGTTACTTTTTCTTATTTAGGGTCATGAAAATGTATGCAAAGTTTCAACATACTGATGTGTTTTGACATATACATGTGGTGATGTTTGCAGGTCAGTTTGACCCACATATTTTAATGCTCTAAGGCGACTGTACAGAACCAAAATAATAACATGTCTTGGTTATATTTTGTTATTTTAGTTAAGGTTTTGTGAGGTTTTCCTCACTTATTTCAATACAAAAAAAATTTGGTTAGCCACATATGGTAAAAATTAACTATCATTTCTTTTTTCAATCTATCTGAAATACTATCTAACTTACACTGTTTTTCTTGAAATTTTGTGACTTTTTCTCATTTAGGGTCATGAACATGCATGCAAAGTTTCAACACACTGATGTGTTATTAAATGTGCATACAGAAATTGTATACGTTCATACTATTCGTGGGTCAATTTGACCCATATAGACAGCCATTCAAAAGCAACCACAGACCCAAAATACAAAACATTTCCAGTGTCTTACTGAGTTTAACAGCTTTTTATTTTCAAAGTTTGTGGAAATATAAAGTTGTTTTACCTGTTAATTATCTATCCCACTTTTTGAGCATAGATATGAAAATGACTTTTCTAACTTAAATTGTTAAAAATCTTGAATACTTCAGAGCACTTAAGTTTGGTATCATTTTAAAGGGAACACTTAACAGATTATTGTAAAAGTAAAAAAAAAAAAAAAAAAGTTGTAAAGTTTAAAAAAAGTTATAGAAGTTTATGAAAATATATTTATATAAAATATATACTTTACAAAACATGTTCAACTCTAAAACAAGAAAATCAACGTTCTGTGCTGAATTTTAAGTTGATATCTCAAAAAAAAGAATTTCCAGTGACTCTTTGATTTCCATATATGGTTTGAGTGATCTGAACCATATTTTCCCATACTTTTCAAAATATTTATGAAGTAGACATCCTATTCAGAAGAAGTTTGGGCAGTAATGTTAATATTTGATTTGAATTCGATCCCTAAAAAACAGACGGAAAGAATCGGACCTTGTTATAGTTTGGCACTGCATCACAAATGAAGAATCTATCGATATCTATTGCTCTGTCATGAAAGCTTTCAAACAATATATAGTTTGTCAAGATTACTTTAGGTTTAGACAAAAATATTGTTGTTATAAATGTATAATGGTACATGTCTTACAGGTCGGGGTAGGGGCAGTCTTAAAAATAGTGGTTAAAAATATTTTTATAAATCATAAATTCAGATGTTTATTCTTTGTAATGTGTGAACAGTATTGACATGAAAAGTTAATCTTTTTTAAACAGGACTGTGTTTTTTTGTGTGTGTGCGTTTTTTTTTGTTGTTTTTTTTTTTCATAGTGTGATTTTTGGGGAGTCCATTAAAAAAAAAAAAAGAAGGACCATACGGGCAGTCGCCAGAAACTGAACAGTGCATGATGGTTAATCAGATTGCCCATCACAATCATTTTGACATTAGCAGGGCCTAAAATTAACACTCACCAAGTGCCAAATGCGAGTGAAAATCTTTGTTGGTGAGTATATGAAACTGTCAGATGGCCAGTAACATTTTTATGAATTCTAACAATGCAATGTTATGAGAATATGAATGTGAACGGCGCTCTACAGCTGACAGTCAGTGCTGCATCATCACAAAACACGTGAAAGGGAGCGCTATGTGGGAAGTTCAATATTCAAAGCATCTGAATTCCAGGGCGACCTCCTTGCCCTTTTATGTTTTTAAAATAATTTTATTTTAAGCAGTTGCAATAATGTTTCACAACAAAATTCATCGAGTGACCCTCGAGGACCATGACTGATTAGTCTTGTAGTGGTTTGTTTAATCCGTGACAGAAGAAATCAATGAGAGCAAAGTCAGGCAAGTCAGATAAATGTGCAATGTCCAGAAACTTTTGGATTTGGTCCTCGAGGGTACAATTACCTTGATGTAGGCGGACAAGACATAATGCTGGGTCCATGTTGTGGCTGGAAACGCTCATAAAAGCCGCTGGATCTTGGTGTGGCCTAGTATTCTGTAACGTAGGGAGCGTGACAACGGAGTTGGAGATCCACGTGCAGGCTTTATTTACAGGTGAGCGTAGTCGTACAGGCAGTAGGTCAAACACCAGCAAACAGAAACAGGAAGGCAAAGCAAAAGAGTAATCCAAAAACAGGCAATGGTCAAGGCAGGCAGGAAACGATCATAAAACAAGGAAACAGTCCAGGGTCAAAACATAGGCAAGGCTAAGCTAGGCAAGGACAAGGAACATGGAGAACAAGGTAGAACAAAGGCTAAACAATACTCGGCAATGTGAAGAACTTTTTATGGCGGATGGCAAACCAACTTTTGGTGCATTTACCGCCACCAGCTGGACTGGAGTGTGAAGCACTAATAAGCAGCTACCATACATACACACACAAAAACAAAACAAAACCAAACCAAACCAAAAAAAAAAAAAAAAAAAAAATTATATTCTATTAATTATTCCTATTTATTTAATATATTTTATAATATTCTACTTTGTTCTGCACATTCTTTCAAAAGGCTTATCAAATTAAATGATTCAACACCCATATTTTTAACTTCATTAATGAGTTTTAATCTTTCTTTTTCATATTTTTTGCATTTTATTAAAACATGTTCAATTGTTTCTGCCTGATTACAATACATACATTGTCCTGATTCATGTTTTCCAATTTTAAACAGAGAATTATTTAATCTAGTATGCCCTATTCGGATGCGTGAAATAATTGTATCTTCTTTCCTATTCCTAAAAACACTTCTTCCATTTCCTACTTGCTGCTGAATATTATACATAAATCTGCCCTTGCTGTCACAGTTCCATGCTTCTTGCCATTTGTTATTTATGAATTCTTTAATTTTCCCTTTAACTTCATTTTTACTCAGAGTTACTTTAATATCTATTTCTGTATGTTTAAGAGCTTGCTTAGCTAGCTAATCAGCCACTTCATTAGCTTCCACTCCCACATGAGCAGGAACCCACAAAAATGTTATTAAGCTTACTCTACTTATTCTTAACAAACTTGCAAGAATCTCATATATAATGTCTTGCCTTGATGATTTTAGTCCACTTGCAAGGCTCGATAATGCTGCATATGAATCAGAACAAATTACAACTAAGCTTGGTTTTACATCCTCTACCCACTGGAGTGCTACCACCAGAGCAATTAATTCTGCTGCATACACAGATACATGATCAGTTATTCTTTTCTTCATACTAGTTTGAAACTTAGGAATATATACGGCAGCAGCAGTTCTATGTGTATATATATATGTATATATATATATGTAACCATGATGAATAAATCTTAATTTTTATTTGTATTTGAAAATCTACAACAGGCATAGGAAAAATCCACGGTGGAATTCTGGATACTATCACAGTTGGGCTAACATCACAATCTGCAATACCAACTTCTTGTGCTTCCCTTTTAGCAATCCATCCAAAGCTTTTGATGTTTATATTTCCATGCTCCCAGAATTCTTCAATCACCCCCTTTACTGGATGAGACCCTTTATGTCCTTTTAAATTAAGCCAATAATTCATTCTAATTTTAAACCTACGACGGTATAAAGGAGCTTCCCCAACTTCTACCTGCATGGCTGCAATGGGAGATGTTTTAAACGCACCACAACATATTCTTAGAGCTTGATTCTGCATTGTTTCAATCTTTTTCAGAGTAGTTTCATATGCAAAACCATAAATAATACTACCATAATCTAAACTTGGTCTAATTAATGTGCAATAAATTTTTTTCAAAGATAATTTACAAGCTCCCCATTCTACCCCAGTTAAACATCTTAAAATATTCACTCCTGTTTTACATTTATTGATCAGCTTTGTAGCATGCATAGCATATGTCAATCTAGATTCCATCCAAACACCGAAATATTTAACTACCGATACTTGCTCCAGCTCCTGATTGTACAACTTTAACTTAACCTCTGGTACTTTTTTCCCTTTTGTGAAACATATCACTTGAGTTTTAGCCACATATAATCTTAAGCTCCAATTATTTGCCCATATCTCCACTGTATCTTTGGCAATAGATAGGTGTGTGTGTTTGAGTGCAGCTTATAAAGTGTCATTGATGGGAAACAGGTGTGAGTGTGTGATTGGTTCCTAGCTGGGGAATTGTGGGAAATGGAGTCCATATGATAACAATAGAACACAGACCCAGGGCACATGTAACAGTAAATGAGTCCTACCTGTCTTGACATTTCCTACTCTGCCTTCTCTTAAAAAATAACATTTTTATCAAGCTAAAATCTACATATAGTTTTTAACGAAAATACTGTTTAGTGTAAAATATGATAAAGATTAGTGAACAAGCTGTCGATCATTAAATGATAAGCTATCAATCATTAAATAATTTTCCTCACAAAAATGGTTTATTCAGCGTAGTGAGGCCTCTCCTCTATTGATATCCCTTCAAAGAAAATGGCCTCTGGTCTCCTTCCCTGAGTACCAACAAAGCAGCAGCAATAGCTGTTACACTTTTTTGGCTAAAGGTTGCAGACTTGCCTTCCAGTGGCTTTGACTAAAAACTTCCTGGCAGGTGTGTTGAGGCAAGTTGGAGCTAAAATCTGGAGGACAGTGGGTCTCCCTCCCACACACAGAAATATATTAGCCTATATCTCCATAACGATTAAATTAATCAATAGGCTTTTGACATCTTCTTACCTGGAATATCTTGAGAAGATGCATACCCAATTTTGTGCAAATCAGACAAGGATTCAAGGGAAGAATTTTCATGGCAAGGATTTTGCTGCTAGCATGCATAGATGCAGAGTTAGTTATTAGCAAAAATGCAAATTTTCTTTTTACAGCAACACGTTCTTACTCCCAACTCATCGCATATGAATACTTTGTCGGGACCCCTTTGGCGTACCCCTTTAACATAATTTTCGACGTACAGGGTACTGTCTGGGCCAATAACAGAGAAAGAACCCAATGGCAAGTGAATAATAAAGGTTTATTTGCAAATGCAAAACTCATCAAAATCTGGCCCAAGAAGGTCAGAACCAAAACAATTCTTAGCCAGGAAGAAACATATGCTGAGTAGCAGGCAAAAACCCAAAAGGGGCAGGCTGATACTGATGTCAGGGCAGGCAAAGGTCAGAGCCAGCAAGGCAGGCAGAACCAGTGAAGGGACAGATTGGAGGGCAGGTTGCTCACAGCCCACACAGAGACAAACTTTGACTACTGGAGAATCCAGGAAACAGGCAGGTGTGACAGTCCAGGGCAGGCTAACAAAACCAGGTCAGGAAAACTAAGCCAGGCAGGGTAGACCCAAAAAACAGGAAAGGAAAGGAAAGGAAAGGAAAGGAAAGGAAAGGAAAGGAAAGGAAAGGAAAGGAAAGGAAAGGAAAGGAAAGGAAAGGAAAGGAAAGGAAAGGAATAATGTTTCTTATTTTTATTGTCATGATAAAATTATATATTGGGATATAATTTTGCCATTATGACATATATGTTGGGGTATGATTTTCAATTTAAAATGAATATGTGAAAAGCTGGGAGTGAGAATCTGTTGATTATATTTGTTCTTGAATTTGTGAATTAAATGCCTAAATAAATATTTACAAGAAATCTTCCCACAACCACAGTATGAATCAGGATGAATCAAAGTCTTCCACGAGAAGGCATTTGGGCTCCAATTTTAAGGTACGTGTTTTTCCATATATAAATCCAACTGAAAATGACATCACTCCAGAGACATGGCTATGGGTGGTCTTTCATATCTTTGGTTTTCAAGGTTTCAAATATCTTTTGGTGTGAAAAAGTTTCTGCCCCCTCAGAATGTTGCAAATATATTAAATATTTTCTATCGCTTTGGTTACCGAACAACCCTTAATTGTGCTGGCACTGCCCAGTATAAATCAGACTTTTGACCTTACAATCTGAGTGAACTTGACAGCCCTGTGATTGTAAATTCATCAAGCCACAAAGGAAGGAAGAGTCTGATGGACTTTGCAGAGAGGATCCTCAAGAATTATGGAGCACATCTTATGGACAGATGAATCAAAAGTGGCCCTTTTTGGTAATAGCCAATCAGAGTTGTTTATGTTTCATTCAAAATCCACACAATACCGCTAAAAACAGAGTTTCTATTCAGCACAAACTCCCTGAGTTCTGCATGCCTGCAAATGCTCTCATAACCAACAAAGTGTAGACACAATGTAAAGAAGATATTCTTTGTTCATTGTAGTGAGCTTCTTTAGCTACAATGGAAGTTTTCACAAGAGTTCAGAATTGAGCAACCACTCTTAGCGTTTTAGACATTAATGGCTGTGTGTTGATTTATTTTGAGGGGACAGCAAATTTACGCTGTTATACAAGCTGTACACTCACTACTTTACATTGTAGCAAAGTATCAATTCTTCAGTGTTGTCACATGAAAAGATGTAATAAAATCATATTTAGTTATAGTAGAGCAGTGCAAGACAAGCAGTTGTGGTTAAAAAGTATTTATTTATTTATTTTTTAAACTGAGTGACCATTTCTCTGGACAAGACCCTTATTCCTCACCTGGGATCACACAGAGCCCTCTGATGCTGTACTGAAACTGCAATTTGGACCTTCCACCCAGTGAACCCCACTGAAGTCCACTATATAGAGAAGTATCCTGGAATGTTTTCTTCAAAAACCTTAATTTCTTTTCAACTGAAGAAAGAAAAACATGAACATTTTGGATGACATGGGGGTGAATAAATTACCATAAAATGTTCATTAAGAAGTGAACTAATCCTTTAATGGTTAATGGTAAACAAACTTGGCTTGCTGTCCTCGAAGGAGGCTCAAACCCGAGGCTTGGCACGAGCTCCGAGCTAAACCCCCCAAAAGATATTTACTGGGCAGTCAACTAAGAATAGTTCAACGATATAAGTACAGAAGACTTAATCCCTCTCTCCCCCAAAGATGAGCAGAATATTTTTTACTGTTGCCACATTGGGGAAAAAATAAGGCAGCTTGTGTGGTGAATTTCCAGCTAAAAGAGAAAACGAAAGGGCTCCTGCAGGAACAGAGAGAGAAATCACTGCTGGGGCAGTAAAGGGATACTTTTCTGTTCCTACAGATGATTAGTTGGAGAACTGCTTCAAGAGTGGAGTCAAGTCAAGTCACCTTTATTTATATAGCGCTTTTTACAATGCAGATTGTGTCAAAGCAGCTTTACAGTGATAACTGGTATATAATTCTGTGCAGCTCTTAAAGAAAATGGTTTCATTTTCCATCTTAAGTGAATTCAGTATTGATTCATTCCGTTGTAAGAATCAATAGTTATTAATTTAGTTAATTTATCTATATCAGCACTGGAGTAAACAGTGCATCATGTTGAATATCAAATGTCAAGTGTCCCCAACTAAGCAAGCCAAAGGTGACAGCGGCAAGGAACCCAAACTCCAACAGGTGACATCAGGTGGCAAACAGGTGTTAAAATGGAGAAAAAAACCTTGGGAGAAACCAGGTTCAGTCGGGGGCCAGTTCTTCTACGGCCAACAGCGAACAGTGCTTTATTATGATTCAGGCAGCTATCATAAGTCCGATGGGATCGCAACAGTCAAAGTATTTATTCCAGTTCCAGACCTAATTTATGCAGCCTAACAATCCTTTAACGGATTTGAAAACATAAATTGATAATGTGTTATGTGTATGCCAGGTTAAAGAGATGCGCTTTTAGTCTAGATTTAAACTGACAGAGTGTGTCTGCTTCCCGAACAATGCTAGGAAGATTGTTCCAGAGTTTAGGTGCCAAATAGGAAAAGGATCTACCGCCTACGGTTGATTTTGATATTCTAGGTATTATTAGCTGGCCTGAATTCTGAGATCGCAATAGACGTGTAGGACTATAATGCATTAAGAGCTCGCTCAGGTACTGGGGAGCTAAACCATTTAGTGCTTTGTAAGTAATTAGCAAGATTTTAAAATCTATACGATGTTTAACAGGAAGCCAATGCAGTGTTGACAGAACTGTGCTAATATGGTCATACTTCCTAGTTCTAGTAAGAACTCTAGCTGCTGCATTTTGTACGAGCTGTAGCTTGGAGGCTGAAATCACTGCTGTGGCAGTGAGTAATAAGTTTAGTCTGGAGGCTGTTGCGAGAGCAGTGGGGGAGATATCATTGCTGTGGTACACAGAAATAAAGTTTTAGTCTAAAAACTGATGCAAGAGCAGTGGCCGAAATCACTGCTGCAGCAATGGGGAATAAGATTTTAGTCTGAAACCTGATGCGGGAGTGGTGGCCAAAATCACTGCTGCGGCAGTGGGGAATAAGGTTTAATCTGAAAGCAGTTGCAAGAGCGTAGGCCAAAATAACTGCTACGGCAATAAAATTCAATTCACATTTATTTGTATAGCGCTTTTCACAATATCGTTTCAAAGCAGCTTTACAGAAATTAATGTATTTATGTAACAATTTAGAGTGATCTATTATCAGAGGTCACTGTGTCCAAGTAATGTATTTCAGAAATGTACATATGAAATTAAGCAGTTATCTAATAATGTATTAATTTATGGCAGAAACAATGGGCTCATTAAATGAATTATTATAAGCAATGATTACAATATATGGAAAATCTAGCATTGGTGCATACTAAAAAAAATTTTTTTTTGATGAGGGGAGAAATCACTGCTACAGCAGTGAAGTGATAGATATTTAGTGTGGAAAGACAGAAACGCAGTGCGGTCCATAAGGTCTATATAATCATAGGTATACCACTTAGGCATGAAATCATTTAAATCATCAGGGGAAATTGCTTAGAGACTGGCAGCGCGAGGAGTGACGGATAAATTGGCCAGTTTGCAAACTGAGGAAAAGAGAGCTGGGTTTTTGTTTGTCTTCTTGGGAAATGGATGTTCGCTGCGGCAAATCACTTGACTGGATGGAAGCAGCTGAGCTGGGGTGCGCGGACACCTAGCCAGGGGCGGGAGGAACGGGTTTTAATGGCTGCGCAAATTTGCAGGAGGATGCCGAGGACGACGGGCTCAAATTCCCTTGTTATTTGCTTAAGGGGAACTAGAGGTAGTGGATCCTGATGTTGACTTGACAATGTATTCTGCGGAACACTCTTCGTTGGAGGTAAAGTGCTGCTGGAGCTCGCTCGTCGGGTTGGGACATGGTTCAAAGGACGGGGTGGGGTCAAATGCTGGAAGAATTGTCACTGGGATGACGCAGTGACTGCTGCTTATATACGCTCGTAATGATGATTGACAGGACTCAATGTTTAGGCTCCTCCCGGACCTACATTTGGATCTACATTTCATTCAATAGCAAACAATGCAAGATACATGTTTCAAATCACCCTTGTTGCTGAAATAATTACAGTTAATAGGGCTACAGATGTCACATTAGAAAATACACTTCCATTACCTAAAATACATAATTGGCATAAAATCCATAATGTTTTGTAATAGTATCTATTCAGTGTGTTATCACACAGACATACACACACACACAGGTTTGTTTTGCTATCTTAGTGAGGACATTCCATAGGCGTAATGGTTTTTATATTGTACAAACTGTACATTCTACACTAGAAGGGTGTACAGAATGTAGAATGTACACTAACCCTAAACCTACCCATCGCAGAACACATTCTGCATTTTTTAATAAAACATTGTTTAGTATGTTTTCAAAGCTATTTTAAATATGAGGACTCATGAAATGTCCTCATAAAACATGTTTACATAGTAATACCAGTGTAATACCGATGTCATTATACAAATTTGTGTCCTCATAAATTATGAAAACAAGCGCACACACACACACACACACACACACACACTTTGAACACTTTATAATCTGAAATAAATCGCTTATAATAATGTAAAAAGAATTCTTTACTTTTGGTTATCCTATAGGTGTACCAAATGATTAATTGATTAACCATTAAGATCAGTTGGATTAAATAATAGACAAATGTAATAAACTGAACGAAAAGAGATGCAAATGAAAAGTTTGATAGTAATAGAATTATATAAGGCAGTCACTCTGAATAATACATTTATATAGACAAAACACTTAGGATACTTTGTGATTTTCTGTATTGTACTAAAACAATTGAAAATATGCTGAAATGTTTGAAAAAAGTGCACTTTTGATGATCTGTTGTGATATTAGTACTAAGAGTTTTGAAAATTTACCAATCGCTTGTGAAAACTGTGCCAAATTAAAAAAATAAACTGTAAACAGAATCTGCTTTCTTTGTCAAGGTATTAAATAGCCCTAGACTTAGTCTAGTCTGGAGTTTGATAAGCTGATTTTCTGGAGAAAGACTAGGGCTACTCCAGAACTAAACTGTGGCTTAAATCAAATTTTTGTAGGCTTTCTGAGACTCAAGGCTCAACTAATATCTGCAATTCTCCATCTGTGATCCTTGGAGAGTCTTTGGCCACTCAAACTTTCCTCCTCACCGCACATTAGGACAATTTACACACAGGTCCTCTTCCAGGCAGATTTGTAACATCTTTAGGAACTTCTTAATTATTGCCCTGATAGTGGAAATGAGGATTTTCAATGCTTTAGCTATTTTCTCACACCCATTTTCTATTTTGTGAAGCTCAACAATCTTTCATCAGAACTATATTCTTTGGTTTTATTCATTGTGATGAATGATTATGGGAATTTGGCCTTTGTGTTTCCTCATGTTTATACTCCTGTGGAACAGGAAGTCATAGCTGGACAATTTCATGTTCATGATCACCCTGGTGTGCTAAAAAAAATAATAAATATGAATGGGAATATACTTTAGAGATATTTTACTCATAAAAAATTCTAGGGGTGCCAATAATTATGGCCAACGTGTTTTGGATTTCCCCCCCACTTTCAATTATTTTCCTTCAATGAAAGGTTAGATTTTTGCTAATTTTATGAATTAAAGATCAAAAAGATAAACAATGCAGATTTATTTTTATAGTCATTTTTTATCATATTTACCAAGGGTGCCAATAATTCTGACCACCACTGTACCACTTTCTGTCTCCACAGTATCCACAGAAAAGGAAGATTTTCATATTATTAATGACGGAAAATCAAATCAAAGAAGCACCATACCACTGCATGAGATCTATACGGAGCTGTACATCACAGTGGGAGGGAGTGGAGAGATCAATAATAAACATGAGGTGAAACAGACTGAGACAACATCATGGACATCAGTGACACATGAAACACCAATCAAATGCAATGACATCTTTAAAGCCTCAACTGGACAAGACAAATTCATCAGAACTGTACTGACTCAGTGCAAAAGTGCTTTCTGGATTGGGCAGAAGGAAAAGCAAATCAGGATGTTCACATCATATTTTCACTTCCTTTCAGAGAGCTCAATTTAATGAAGGAAAATAATTTAAGTCTGACGAAACTTCTTCAGTATTTTTTTATGGATACAAAAGAACTGAGAACAACAGACTTTAATGAACTCAAAGTCCTGTTCATATTTGATTGACTGGATGAGTACATCAGGTGTTATGGGAAGTGTTCCCAGTTTCGGCTTACCTAATTTATGCAGCCCAACAATTTACATGATTTGAATTATAGAAGTAGATAATGTGTTATGTTGTATGATATGATATATCTCTTCATTAACTACTACAATCTGATAACGGTCAGATAAGTACGATTTGAACCATGCCAATGCAATTCCACTAACGCCAACATGATTTTTGAGTCTATTCAAAAGAATGTTGTGATCAATAGTGTCAAATGCAGCACTAAGATCCAGTAACACTAATAGAGAGATACAACCACGATCTGATGATAAGAGCAAATCATTAGTAACTCTAATGAGAGCAGTTTCAGTACTATGGTACGGTCTAAATCCTGACTGGAAATCCTCACAGACACCATTTTTTTCTAAAAGGGAGCATGATATTGTGATGATATTGCCTTTTCTAGTATCTTTGACAGAAAAGGTAGATTTGAGATCGGCCTGTAATTGATTAATAGGATCAAGTTGCGTTTTTTTAACAAGAGGTGTAATAATAGCCATCTTAAAATTTGCGGTATGTATCCTAATGACAAAGATGAATTCATGATATTAAGAAGAGGATCTATAGATCTATAGATCTAAGAGGATCTAAGAGGATCTATAGAAGGATCTATAGAAGCAATATATATATATATATATATATATATATATATTTTTTTTTTTTTTTTTTTTTTTTTTTTTTTTGCATAATGACCTAATGAATCTGAGGCTGTGTCTCTGCAATACTTTGTCATAATGACATAAAACAATATTAATTTATATTTATAATTTTTTTAACTTTTTTTTTTTTTTTTTAATCAGAGTTGGAGCTAAACTCTGCAGGACAGTATGGCCCTCTAGGACTGAAGTTGCCTATTCCTGATCTAAGTTGTAAAGCAGCAAAACCTAGTAAAATAACTAAATTATAGGATTAGATCCTATTATTGTTACAGTCACATGGACTTTCAGTTTGTTGTTATCATCTGTCACGTGTTCCTTTGTTCTAGTTTCCCGCCACAATCTGTCACCATGGACACTAATCACATTCATCACAGCTGTTCGTCATTTGAGTTCAATCATCAGTGTATTTAAGTTCCAGTTTTTGTTGAGTATGTTGTCGGGTATCGTTTGCGTTTATACTGGTGTATGTTCCTGTCTGTTCCTGTATTCTCCTATTGGATTTTCAAGTAAAGACTCTATTATCTCTATCTCCTCGTTCGTGTGTTTAATACCCCAGTGATATTGTAACAATTATTGTTGTCAATTTGTATAAAGGACAATGGAGAACATCTGATTCACAAAAAAAGGTGCTTACAAACGCAGTGATAATGTGCAGTTTAGCCCTGTGAGTGGTGTTAAAAAAAAAAAAAAAGGCATGATTTCAATAAATTTTTCAATAAGCAACAGAAAATGTGAAAAACTATGCAGGACTTAGTATTTGTTACGGCTTGGTAGCTGAAGGGATGAGGCATGCACGGACTTCCACAAAAACAGGGTATTGGATGAATGAGAATGAAGAAACCAAAAGCACGTTTACACAACAATACAACAATAAGAACAGACAAGGAGTGAGAGGAGTGAGTCCATTATAAAGGGTGTGCAGATGATGAGGTCCAGGTGCAGGTGATGAGTGCTGATGGGGAGATGACGAGGAAGTGAGTGCAGGTGTGGAAACAGGATCATGGGAAATTGAGTCCGGGAACGCAGGGAACTGTGACAGTATTAAGACGTCAATTAAATGAAAATAAAAAAAAATAAATAAAAAAAACGTTCCTTGCGTAAATGTGATGTCCGACAACAAATCAAAATGCTTATTTTAGTCTTAACATTTCTCTCCGTCTGTTTGACATGCATGTAAGTGCGTCTTTAAAGTTGAACAATTACTCTGTTGCTGTTATAACTAATTGGGTAACACTCTAGAATAATGGTCCGCCATTAATAAGACTAATGAGTAGTACTACATTAACACTTCAGCTACTACTATTAACTAATATAGAAACAAACTTAACTAACCAGTAAGTAATATCAAATTTAGGACTAAGATAGTTCCTTATTAGGTAATCAATAATTAGAGAATGAGATTGGCATCATTAAGAACTAATAGGTAACTATGACAAATTATAAAGAATTACTAATTAATTACTAATCACAACATTGAAGTGTCTGAGATGTGAGCAATTGTCTTTTTTTACTCTCAACGTGGTCATAAAATGCATCATTAATTACTGAAGTGTTACCTAGTCACTATGCAGGAACTACTAGTGATCAGGACCATTATTTTAAAGTGAAAAACATCTTTTTCACTTTAAAATAATGGTCCAGATCACTTATAGTTCTTGAAGATTGTCCTTTTTTACTCTCAACGTGGTCATAAAATGCATCACTAATTACTCAAGTACCTAGTCATTCTTCAAGAACTACTAGTGATCTGGACCATTATTTTAAAGTAAAAAACATCTTTTTCACTTTAAAATAATGGTACAGATCATTAGTAGTTCCTGCATAGTGACTAGGTAACACTTGAGTAATAATTATGCATTTTATGACTATATTCAGAGTAAAAATGATGACTCAGACATTATTATGTCTCAGACATACAATAATGTTCTTTACAATTTGTCGGTTAGTTAATAGTTATTAATGATGGTAATCTCAATAGGTAATTATTGATTAGCTAATAAGGAACTATCTTAGTCCTAAATTTTATATTACTTACTGATTAGTTAAGCTTGTTTCTATATTAGTTAATAGTAGTAGCTGAAGTGTTAATGTAGTACTACTCCTTAGTCCTGCTTTACTTCCTGCATAGTTACTTATTAATGACGGACCATTATTCTAAAGTGTTACCACTAATTGTTTTGTGAAATGGAAAGAGGAGCATGACATTATTTTATAAGAGTATATAAAATAAAGGTAAAATGTAAGTTATACGCTGAAGAATTGAACAAATCAAGCACTTGTGATATTATCTTGTATTTTGTATTTTGAGACTTGACAATTCTGCAATTCCAATATGACACTGTATCTCACAACTGTGACTTTGTCACAACATTACATGTGTAGTTAAAAAATGATCAGATACTATCTGAAAACAATGTTAATTTTATGTTAATAGATAAAAGTCATTTATAAATCTTGGCACATTTAAAGATTAATCATTACAGTTGCCAAAAGCAGTCTAACTGCTGTGTTGAGCTACAGAATGTTGTTCCATGCACCACCTGGTGGATTTTGTGTGAAGCACAACAAACTTATTTAAATTCTAAGAAGCTGCCTGCAGGAATCCATGTGACCACATGTGGAAAAAAAAAAAAAAAAAAAAAAAAAAAAACATGCACAAAGGCCATTGATACTGCAAATTACATGTGGAAAACTTTAACGTCTATGTCCAAATAGCCTAGTTTTGCTACAATATCTAAATATATTTAAAGGGGTCCTATTGTGCTCATTACAGGTTCATAATTTTGTTTATGTGGTCTACTAGAATATGTTTACATCATTTAATGTAAAAAAAAAAAAAAAAAAACTAATATTTTTTCTTATGATATGTTGCAACACCTGTTTTCTGTTTTGTGGATTATTTAATTAAGGAATATTGTGACATGTACATTCCCAGAAGAAAACGTAAGACTACAATGGAGGCGTTTCAGGGACTACAAACTTTGTAACTTTGCAGATCTTTGTAATTGTTTAAACAGTAACTAGTAAGTATAGTAAAACAGTGAATAGTAATCTTTTTCTCTAATACCTGCTATTTTACTTTGGTAGTTTAATGCACAGTACTGCCAAGTGAAATAGGATAACATTTTGTCCAAACTTATTATTTATTTTAAATGGCACCTATTATGCCCCTTTTTACAAGATTTAAAATAAGTCTCTGATGGCCCAAAGAGTGTGTATATGAAGTTTTAGCTCAAAACACCCCACAGATAATTTTTTATGGCATGTTAAAATTGCCACTTTTTGGGGGTGAGCAAAAACGTGCCGTTTTAGTGTGTGTCCCTTTAAATGCAAATAAGCTGATGCTCCCGGCCTAAAAGGGCAGAGCTTCAAGAGCTCATTCTCCAGTGTCAGGAGACAGGACACACTAATAGGGCCCTATTTTAACGATCTAATGCATGGTCTAAAGCGCACGGCGCAAGTGCACTTAGGGCATGTCCAAATTCACTTTTACTAGTTTAAGGACGGGAAAAATGGCCGGTGCCCCCGGTGCATTGTCTAAAAGGGTTGTCCCTATTCTTTTAATGAGTAATGGGTGTGTTTTGAGCGTAACGTGCAATAAACCAATCAGAGTCTCATCTCCCATTCCCTTTAAAAGCCAGTTGCGCTCGCGCCATGGCGTATTCGCTATTTACAAGGCGGATTTTGCAAGCGGAATAACTGAATACATCTATAGGGAGGAAACGGATCCACTCAAGCACAAGGTTAAAGCGTGCAAGCAGACCATCTACGGGACAAGCTAGATTCCACCAAAGCATTTTTATCTTTATGCACACAATAATAATCCATGTTTGTGTGCTGCTGCGCTTCCCTGTTTGTGTAATAAGCAGACTGTACGCGTGTTGTGCACCCGCCTATAGGTGCATATTACTAATGTGCTCTTCAAATAACAAAACAAATATTGCGGCATTAACTTTAGACCAGGTTTCAGTTGGTCAATGGTGCGGTCTATTTTTGGTTGCCTCAAAATAGCGACGCGCCAACAATGCGCCC
Organism: Elopichthys bambusa; assembly: GCA_037101425.1. NCBI lineage: Eukaryota > Metazoa > Chordata > Actinopteri > Cypriniformes > Xenocyprididae > Elopichthys > Elopichthys bambusa. The sequence goes on from CM074451.1 coordinate 21,584,812, forward strand.
GAACACACCTCGTTTTCAGACCAGCACGGCCATGGGCACTCAAACGGGCACAAATGTATTTGCTATTTAAACAACGTGGCGCAGGACGTGAAAATGATAACTGCATCAGGCTGAAACTAGCAAATAACACTTGCGTCACGCCTGGCGCCACATTGTGCCAGGTGTATGATAAAGCCCATAATGTCAGAAAATGTCGGTACAGTGTTCAGTCCAAACCAGATTCAGACAATAATGCCTACAGAGCCAGAGAATATAAGCTGCATGGAGATAGAACAGATATAGTTTAGTTTAATTACAGTTATAACTTATGTTGTCATCTTGCTTTTATCCATTATTAGTATAAGCTTTTTGTACCGGACCCCGTCCGAATAATGGCTAAACCTTTACTGATGAATTTTATGATGTTTATTGTACTTAAAGGAACACTCCACTTTTTTTGAAAATAGGCTCATTTTCCAACTCCTCTAGAGTTAAACAGTTGAGTTTTACCTTTTTTGGAATCCGTTCAGCCGATCTCCGGTTCTGGCGGTACCACTTTTAGCATAGCTTAGCAAAGAACTATACCCTCATTCCGGCGTAATAATCAAGGAACTTTGCTGCCGTACCACGGGTGCAGCAGGCGCAATGATATTACGCAGCATCTCTCACAGATGTCTCCATGGTTGCAAGGCAGTAAACAAGTATATACAGACCTTATGCCTTTTCAGGGGGGTGCTTAATAAACTGGTAAGCTTTATATCTGTAAATCAACTTCGATGAACTGTAATAAAACGCGCACTCTCTCTTTCATTACTGCCTTATGTAGTATCGCTCTGGAGACTGTAACAAACTGTTGGTAATGATCCATCCTTGAGTAACTTTTTAGCAAAACCTTGGTTTTGTATTGTCCCTTTGTATTGACATTTGTTCACAAAGCAGGTGTAAAATAATTCACGCAGACATAAACAAATTTATGTATATATGGCCAGATTCCCTTCAAAAATAAAAGCAATTCATTGTGTCCTCAGTGGCTCTGGAGTACATGAAGACTGTTATGTTCACTCTTACATCCAACAACAAAACACCTCAATTGCTTATGAGACATTCTTGTCACTACAGCTGCTCTAGCCTGGAGAAAATGGCGGACTGTGTACAACTCGCTCAGGACAGGGTCTATGCTAATATGGCAGAGTCTGTCAACAGTCGTGGGCCAGGCCTGTGCAAAATGATGTCACTTTGCCTAGAATCCGCAAACAGCTTTTTCTGAGACACTGCTTATGATTTATGAAAATTAAAAAAAAAAAGGAGTGGGTGGATTTTTATCATTATAGGGTGGTTTTGTTCACACACTGTCACACATTGATGTTCAAACTCCATGTAAAAGTGAATTTTGCATAATAGGTGACATTTAATTAAAAAAAAAAACAAATGTTTTAACTAATTTAAAAGCAAATACATAAAAATTGAGATATGTATTGAGTTTTGTCCCGTGTTAATTTTGACAATTTTGATTTAGTTTTAGTCATAGTCTTTTGATTAAAAATGCCATTTAATTTTAGTCATGTTTTAGTCATCTGAATTGTTTTAATTATATTTTAGTTTAAATATCATAAGATTTACAGTAGATTTAGTCAACTAAAATCTAATTGGCTTAGTTAAAATGTAATACAATACATAAAGAATTTCTCTAAAATTTCCAAACCAATTATATACTCCTGGAGAAAACATCTATTAACCTGTTAATATGAATATTAGAATTTGAACATGCATGTTACATACTGCACAGAGACATGAAGACTGAGGATCTAAATGCAGTGATTTTTATTAAAGGGTAATCCACAATCAAGTCCAAAAACAGGCAAATGGTCAAACAGAGTGGGCAGTCCAAACAATAATATCCAGAACACAGGCAAACCGAACAAATAAGGGAAAACACAATGAAACCAAGAAACTTAAAATACCGGAAAAACAAGGCTAGGGAAGCGAGACTGAGCCATGAATGAGGCAGAAACCAGGTTTTAAATAGGGTGAGACTGGTGAGTTGACAATACGCAGCTGTAGACAATCATGACCGAGATGGTGTGGCAATAGTCCGGGATGGAGTGCTCTCTGGTGGTAATCACGTGCACTCTGGCTGGTGACTGTGACAATGCAATACAGACAGATTTAACTGTGGTGAAATATATATAAAAAATGTTATCTTAAAATTAAATAAAACCACTTCTTCTAAAGAAGAACGTATGGTTTTGGCATTATTGATGCTTTATCCATATTTCTGCTTTTCTCTTTCTCCCAGACGTTTACATTTTTGAATGTTTTATGAGACATGCAACAAGCTAAGTGTATGCCAACTTATGTCCTGCCAGGTAGATCAGCATGTTACAATTCAAATGTGTGCATCTACCATGCACCATGCATCAGTTCTGTCTGTATCTCTTCCCAAATTGTCTTTCCCTAACATTTTTGTCTCAATTTTATTAATTGACAAAAAAGTCAATAGATTTTCATCATAGTTTTTGTCATTCAGTGCTGGTTTTTATTTAGTTATCGTCTTGTTTTCATCTGTGAAAAAAATGTTGATATTAACACTGGTTTTGTCAAAAGGCTAAAAAATAATGAGATATCTTTTGAGTGTCTGTAGTTACATGGTTATTTAATAATTTCTCTTAAAGTCTACAGAGCTGTAATCTGACAGAGAAAAGCTGTTAAACACTGGCCTCAGTTCTCAGCTCAAATTCTTCAAGTCTGAGAGAGCTGAACCTGAATTACAACAATCTGCATAATTCAGGAGAAACTGCAGTGAGCTTCTCTGTTTTTTCCATATTGTTAAATGGTTAATATTATATAGAATTAGTGTTATGATTAACAACTCCTGAGTTTATAGATTTTGTAATTTTCATATCCACGCAAAAAAACATTTTTGTAATACAGACATATGGGAGGAATTTCAGTGTTTTTCTTTTACTTGTGCAGAATTTACACCACAAAGGTCACATGCATCACTGCAGTACAGTGTTCAGACAGTTTGAAAAATGTTTGATTTTAACCATTTGTTACTCCAGGATCAGGTAAGAAGATGAGGCAAGGCAAGGCAGATCTAATTGCAGCACTTTAATATACAAAAATGAGATGATAATTTACAAAAGCAAAAACACTTGTTACAGTATGCTAACACAACACAAACAACTACAGACAATGAACTGAATGAACTGAGGGCAATATATACACATGTTAATGAACTAAAAGAAAACAGGTGTGAGTAACTAATAAAAAGCATGGTGTAACCAATGATGAGCGGGAAAATAGGAACAAAGGAAAGAGGAAAAAATGGAAACGAAACAAACGATAACAGAATGTGACACCATTATGTTTTCAAAGTTTGAAATGTGCTTGATAATTGCACTTACCAGCTCTCACTAGCCAGCCTAAAGATATCCTGAAATATAGATTCTCAAAACTTGAAATCATTACTTTAAAATCTGTATGTAGTCGCATTTAAAGATTTAATATCATAATGGAAAGACAAGTGTAATATTGAATGCGTTTTGATATTAAAAATTACCCTCATTTACTTTCAATAAATGTATAAACCTGGTAAAATATGTAGTACTTCTGGGTTGTAAACATTAAAAAAAAAAAAAAATTCATTAAAACCTCTTTGCATTAAATTACTTTATTTAATAAATTAATTATATTAAATAAGAACAGTCAAGATAAAATAATATTGATAACTTTTGTTTTGCTATAGTAAATGTGCATACAATTAATTTTAGGATAATGTGATAAAAAATAATGTGCAAGTGCTGGGTTAGTGAAATGATTAGTTTGGATTACACTTGATAATATGTATGTGCAAATTACTGCACACCAGACAGATGCTGTTTTCTGCCACAGTTCTTTAATCATCTCACTTGCACAAAAACATATGGAATATTCCTCTAAATGAATAAAAACCTGCAATGATTAAATAATACAATTACACTTTATGCATTTAATTTCAATGAATTATTGTTCAATGTCTTTGCTGCCGACCGATAAACAGAGATGTGACATGGGCTTTCTTGGGCTTGTTGAAGACCAGTGGTGCTGCTGCTTATAAGAACAGACTTTCAGAATCCATATGAAATACTGAAACACTATTCAAGGCGATATGAGCATGTTAATATGGTTAGTAGAAGATATGACTAATGGGACTAAAATACTAAAGGATATTAAAAGTGGAACATTAAATAAAGTGCATAGGATGGAAACTGTAACTGTAAAGGAAATGAGTTGGATGCAGAAGTAGCAGAGTAACAAAAATTATATTAAAAAATGCATCTTGTTGTGATATCCAGTGATCTGTTAATGTTGCTTATCTCAAATGAGCTTGTTCACTATCTACCACAGTGTGACATCACAAAGAGTAGAAAGTAGAAAACAAGTCTTTTGGCAGCTTGGTTTCAACAAAAACTGAAAAAGTTTTAAAATCTAAAACTTACAGTATTTTTTTATTTATTTATTTTTTATAGTACAATGAATTTCAAAATATCAAATATAATTAGATTTCTCATGTTGTTACATTCCAAGCTTGTGCTGCAGTGAACTGGGTGTCTCCTCACATTTGTGAGATTTTACACACTGTGACACAGGTGCTTCAGTGCACTGGAATGATTTTCACAAAGGGACAGCCCTGCAAATGGTTGACTCCATGCTGGCCAGTGCACTGATTAGTGAACTAGAGAACTAATGGAAACACCCCCAAAGATTTCAGGCTGTTCCTTACATTATTAGAGGATGTTCAAGGAACTGTAATTTTTGAGTCAATTATGTGTTTAACTTATGGTCAGTTTCATTAAAAATAATTGTAATACACATTTTTGCTTAATTTATGTGCATATTGTGCATAACTGAAAAGTGTGACTATCTTTGTTTCTCTATAGGTTGTGGACTGCACTATTACTGAGGAGGGTTGTAACGCTCTAGTTTCAGGTTTGAGATCAAACTCCTCACATTTGAGAGAACTCAATCTCAATGGCAATAAAACAGGAGACTTAGTGGTAAAGCTGATTTCTGATCTACTGCAGGATACTCAGTGTAAACTGGGGAAACTACAGTAAGTGTCAATATAGTTACTAAAAGGCAGCACACCGCAGTCAATTATCTTGTTTATGTTTTTCTTTTCTGCAATTCAGTATGAACTATTTAATGTACAGACTCCTTTCAAACTCCTTTTAAATGTTAAAAAAATGTAACAATAAGGTTTGGAAATATTTATGATACTTTTTTAAGCTGTCCTGTGCTCCTGTGTTTCAATCAAAAAACCCAAAAAAACATTGTGCTAGGCTGTGTGATTGGAGACCCGTCACAGTTGGAACAAAGGTTACAAGGGTTTTAACATAGTCATTCAAGCTATTGTAGACAGCTATTGTATTTTCCCCACTAAAGAGCTCCTTCTGAAATATCTCACAGAACTTCTGAGCATACAGTGTTCCTCTGTTTTTTGAAAGCACAATATACCTTTAAGCCCAAAGTATACTTCATTTTTTACACGTACACAAGGGTCAGCGCACAGTGCACATGACACAAATTTCGTCATCAGAATAGTATGTACGTACTGTACACGCACTGCCGGATTTTTATAACCATGCGTACTTTGTACACACAGATCGCACATGCACATATAATTAGTTTAAAATAAACTTACCTTGCCACAAGATGGCAACCGTGCCCTGGGGTTGTCGATTCACAAGGTAGTCGTAGAAAAACTGCATAAACAGAACAGACTGGAATGCATGCAAGCTACAGCGACAATGGAGGCCTACATAGACGAGAGATTGTGTGAAGAGGTACCTCATTTGTATAACTCTAGCGCAAAATACAAAGATGAATACAAACATATTTACATGGGTTGTAACTCATGGCGAGAGAAAAACTGCATACGCCGAACGCCTGTTTATGCGTATAAGTCAGTAAGCATACTTTACAAGGCTGTGTGTTTGACTGTGCGCATGCACGTAAAAAAAAAAAAAAAAGTATACTTTGGGTTTTAGTATGATCCAAGGTCCTTTGACACCCAATCTGTTAAGGCTCAGCCAAGTATGAATATTCTAAGGGAAGAAATGAGCAATAGACAGAGCTTTTTTAACAAACCACCAGCAGTTCATCCTTTCTATCAGGAAGTTCACACTCATTAGTCTGTTTAGCTCCTTCAAGCTGAAGTAAATTCTACTTCTCATCTTCTGTCACTACCCAGTGTTTTAAAAAGCAAAACAGAACGACCTGATCTGCTATGCAGTATGGGCTAAGTGTTTGATCCAGCAGACCCTCATTCCCCTCTAAAAATACGTCAGGTCCAGGTCCCAATCTGAGTGTTCAAGAAACTGCATCATTTCATGACCTTAACCTGGCAACAGTTCAAAATTAGTTTTCAAAGTTGTTTTATATTTATCGTCTCATTCTGCAATTTTGCTCTCAATTCTTGATCCACAGACAGTGGATCAAGTTTTTTCATTTTTTTCAGTTTTTTTTTTTTCTTTAGAATGCTATCATACAAAGTGCACATTCAGATTCCACAATTGCATATGTATTTTTATGATTTGAGTTATATTTTCTTTCCTTTCATCTGCAGGCTAAAATCATGCAAATTTCAAGAAGGTTGTGCTGCTCTAGTTTCAGCTCTGAGATCAAATCCCTCACACCTGAGAGAACTGGATTTGAGCAATAATAAACTAGAAGACTCAGGAGTGAAGCTGCTCTCTGATCTTTTGAAGGACCCACGCTATAAACTAGAGAAACTACAGTGAGTAGTCACAGCTATGAGTGTGAAATTACGTTCATACAACAGTTTGATGGCACAAGTGTGTAAATAAATAAGTAATAAAATAATAAATAATAAATAATATTTTCACTTTCTGTAGTGAATACTGACCGAGGTTGAGACAAAGTTTGCACGTTGCTTCTTGTGTGATATCCATTGGCTCCCCTTCTTGTTTTAAAACGGAAAGATTTCCAATATTATGATGTATCTCCCTGCCACTGCCTGTTGGCATACACCTTTACAACTAAAGACGTGAACGTGACCTCGTGAACGTGAATAATGGATTATTTGGGTGCATATAAACCTAGCCGCTGCTGTGTATTGTATGGAGACGAACAGTTCTGCTTTGTCTTTTTTTTCATTGGCAACACTGAACAAAATAGACAATTTTTTGTCTAAAATAACACAATATTAACTTCTTATTTACTGAACTGTTGTATAAAATCAGTAAGCCTATTGCATTTGCACTCATTATATATAGGATAAGGGACAATACAGCACTCGTGAAATATTGCACTCATTATCGTGTGATATTGCTTAACTCATATGATCTAAATATGAGACAAAAACTCAAACATGGGCATTTTTGCCCCCATACCTTTAATTTTATGGACTTTCTAAATGCATTTTATAGGCTTCTTCATGCAGTGAGTTGTTGCCCTGCATTATATTTGTCATCAATCAAATGTATGTAATGTCAGATGAACTACATATGTAGTGATGTTTGTGACATGTCTGAAACGTCACCATCATTAAATACATGGCCAATGAGGTATCGCTCCGCTATCATATATAAACCTGTTGTTTATGCCTCTTGGAGTGCGTCATGGTCGAAAGCCCGCCCCTTTCTTTCATTGCTGTGGATTGCGGAGGTATCCACCTTGTTTAGTGTGACGTTGGTCCACCAAGGCTGTGTGTGCACGCGCGGTGTGCTGCTTACCCCCAGGTAAGTTTTAATGTGGTGCATTTGCGGTGTTGTGGGAAGTTTGCTTTGAGTTAACTACAGTTATGCGTTTAAGTGCGGTGTGCCTTCAGGGCTCCCACCTGTGCGTCATGGTAGCCAGGTTGTAGCACCAGCTGTTAATATACTAACTAAAAGAGCTACTATATGACTTTGGTGTGCGTGGTTGTGAGTGTTATGTCGTCTAATTAAAGGGTGAGTAAATTGTTTATTTTTTTTGTAAATCGTTGTATGCCTTTTTAAATTGAGATGGTAACAGACATTTGTGTTTAGGGTCCTCATTGCATGCGTTGAGGTAGTGTGAGCAGTCACCTTAACGCAGCTCTCTCTCCTTAACCCTCGCTCTTTGAGCCACGCTGCTGCTTTGGGTCGTCACATTTCTGTCCAATGGCTAAGTGGGCCTGAAGTTTTTTGTTTGTGGTTGTTGTATAATTTTGGAGGGGTTTATTTGCTTTTGTATGGATTTATTTTTGTATTACTGTCACCAACCCCATAAGTTGAAAATTTATGGTTAACTAAAATCACATGGGTAGCATGTTTGGTATCGATGGACTCCAACTTCCGTTTCCTATTTGTTAATTCATGTTACATGTTGCTAACTCTGTGACACGGTATTATAAGATTAGTATTAGTATTATAAGAATCTAGAAGGTTCTTCTCTCATTCATCCAATCCAGTGTCTAATGCTAATATCCTGCCAAAGGCACAAAGACTCGTAAAGTTCCATTCAAGGGGACAACTCCTTATTGGCTCAGACACCTCAAGAGGGTGTGACATCTTCAACCTTTAAAATCACTGATCACAAGATCGCAGTCTCTCTTCTTCTCTTTTACTAAGAAATGCTGATGTGAAGATGATTCGAAGAAGCTGGAAACTTTTAAGGAACCCCAAGCTTGTGCCAGGCTTCGGCCTTATCCTTCCATTCACCAAAGATCCTCTGAATCCAACTGGTTCTTTCTCATCAAGACAACATCAGCAAGGATCAACTGGAGCCTTAACAAATTGCATCAGGACAAGTTTAATTCAAATTGGCGAGACATGCAAGTATCAAACTTAGTCTAATTATTTGATACATTAAGTATCCTTACCCCTTTTAAAGAAGAGCGATGGTTTGCTCAAGGCTGTTGATCTGCTGAATTTCAAACAATGCTGTAACTTCTTGCTTTCCTGTATTCCGGTATTTATATACTGTAATTAATTAATCTAATTAATGCGTTAAATCGACAACCCTAATATATATATACATATACACACACACAAACATGAGCCATATGTCTAAAGAAACGTTAATGTCAGCTTTTAATTAATGCAAGTCAAATCAAAAAACAAATATTCTGTTTACGTAATTTGTTTGAAAAGGGAGAGATGTTAGTCTTTCGTGAGTCACCTCATTATCCCTTAATGCGGCCACACCCACGGACAGCGCGCAGCATTCAAACGCAAATTCTGACGCGATCCATGGCTCCATGCAAACAGTCAAGCCCATATCAGCTCGAAATAATGCATCAAGCTTAGTCAGATTCATGTACTTTTCATCATTTTGATATGCGGTGAGTAATAATTCTTAAAGGATTTACCTCAGAGGAAAAGCGTGACTGGTTTGACTGGTGAATGTTAATTTTTTTTTTATTCCTACATTCTTTATTATAATCGTGATATAGACTAGTGTCTGTGAATATTAAACCACAAAAAGGCTGTTTAAATATATGAATCTTGCATGTTCTGTGTGTCTCTGTGTGAATGAATCGGGCAGACGTGTGGTTTTGTTTAGGCTACTACACATAACTTACATAAGTAAACATGGCATTTATTGGCTTTTCCGGAAAAAATATTGCTATACTAAGATGAGTGAAATTGAATGAAATATGTAATAAATATTGAAATAAAATGTGTTAGCAACGTATTAAACTGCACATTAACATTTATAGGCTCTATTATATAACAAATAAGATACATAAAATGTCATAGCAATATGAATGTTTAGACAATATTTCTTTGGCCTGTTTTGGACAGATTATGAAGGGTTTACTGTAAAATAGCCTATATAGTGCCATATCAATGAAGCTTTTGTTCGCAATGAATGATGAAAATTCAGCTTTGCATCACAGAAATAAATTATATTTTAAAGTATATTAAAATTGAAAACCATTATTTAAAATTGTAATAATATTTCACAATATTGCTGTATTTCTGTATTTTTTATCAAATAAATGCAGGCTTGATGAGCATAAGACTTCTTTCAAAGAGTTTGATTATTGTATATAATTTAAAATATAATAGGCCTATACAAAATTTTCTTCACAGATCACAAAAATCATGTTTTCTGTTAGGAGTGGATATTATATTAACGTTAATACAATAATTGATACAATCCTGTTATCAGCACAGATTACAAAATTTAAATCAATATATTGTTTTATATGAACGAGTAGGCAAGATGATTTTCACATCATTTTGAAGCAAAAATTCTAGGCTTCACCCTCCAACACCCAAAAGTTTTGTGGACAAATATTTAGTATTTGTTTTGTGGCCTTATTTCAGTGACTTAATTTTTTTGTTTACTACGCATAAACGTTATTTTCTCAAAAATACAAACATGTACACAGATCATGCTGAAAACAGTGTAATGACACTTTTGCCATTCATATGTTTATAAGCAACTGGAAAAAGCACAAATCTCAGGGCATGTCAAAACTTCTCAAGAGCCCCAAAAATCCTCAGACCCCAGAGGGTAAAACACAACACATCTGATCACAACACACATCTGATCAGATTTTAAAACACTAGGCACCACACTTGCCGACTTTGAAAAACAGCATCATACGCTAAACCAGTGGTTCCCAAACCTGTCCTGGAGGACATCCGGATATCCGAAAACCTAGGCAGCTGACTTGATGCCTCGATGCCTTATCAGGAAATTACTTGTAAGTCAGCGTTTGTGCATGAAGGCACCTTACGAAACTGATTTTGGACAGACTTCTGAGGCAGCGTAACCATTTAATGATTTACAGAAAAATAGCGCAAGCTTTCATGAGAACTAAACAAATATTTAATTACTACAGTAGTATCAAAAGTAACATCAAAAGTGGAAAATGTTGGTCAAAAACATACATTTACACACAAACTGACCAGCAAACGCAACGCATATGAATGCATAGGATTGTGGATATCAAGGGGAGCGAAGGATACATCTATGCTGCCTTCAAAAATTGATCAGATGAAGGTATCTCAGGAAACAGGAAGTGAAGCTAACATTGGATTCGGCCGTGACTTGATGCCTTCCTACCTTGAAATGTGTCCTCCAAAGGCAGCATATTCCAGTTTTCAGACGCAGCCTTTGTATGTCTCCCTCATCTATCACACCTGATTCAACTCATGTGCTAATTAGTAGAGACTGCAAGACCTGAAATGGGTGTGTCATAAATGGGGGGACATACAAAATGTGCAGGGCTTGGGGTCCTCCAGGACAGGTTTGGGAACCACTGCACTAAACGACTAAGGATCAAACACTACCAGACTCTCAAGTCATTCTGAAAACAACAAGCTCACACAGAAACATGTGCCTCGTTATAGGAAATGGATGACAAATGAAAACAATGTGTTCTAAAATCTAAAGTCTGTGCCCATCATACACTACGCAGCTTCATGTGAAATCTGTCAACTCTTGTCTGCTCAAAATCTGCAGATTTGCTCTGACTTTTAGCAACTAGCTGGAACCAGACTGCAAAAATATTGGCAATTTTCAGACTTTCAACTGTTATGATAAAATAAATAAATAAAAGATTATTTCATTCAATTTTTATGTAAATTTGTCATATAATTAAAATGTTTCTTAAAACCTAACTGAAATGTTTTGATTGTAATCCTTATTGCAGATTAACGGTTTCATCTTCCAGACTGAGAGTCAGCCCAGTAGACTTGCATACAGTGATTTGTTCACTTAAGTATTTTGCGCAGATTCATAAATGGTTTTTTTTTTTTTTTTTTTGCATTTCTTTTTCTACATTCTTTCTTGTTCACTTGGATATAAATCACAATAGGGAAGACTATCACAACAGATGATGTAGACATGTAGAATGGGCTACAGTCTCTACAATTGAGGACAAACCTTTTTTTTTTTGTGATTATGTATATAAACCTGTTGGCTAATTAATTATCATACAATTATGCTACAGTCACCTTCATTTGATATTTTTCACTGCATAATAGTAAAATCAGAAACCTTTTAGTTTATATGCACAGACTATTAAAATATTTGTCATTTTAAAGAACATGATATTATAGTGCAGAAGACCATATAACAAAAGATAATGTGGGGATTCAGGGTTTTCCTCTTGAAATCTGGCTGTTATTTGTCATCAAACAAAAGTACATATAGGTCAAGTCAAGTCACCTTTATTTATATAGCGCTTTTTACAATGTAGATTGTGTCAAAGCAGCTTTACATTGATAACTGGTACATTATTTTGGCTGCACAGCAGCTTTTAAAGAATAGTGTCAATGCAGGCAGATCAAAGCACTGTTGAATATCAAATGTCAAGTGTCCCCAACTAAGCAAGCCAAAGGTGACAGCGGCAAGGAACCCAAACTCCAACAGGTGACATATAGGTCTATACAGCTGTACTGAAACTGAAATCTCACAGTAAAGAAAATGATAAAGAAAACTGGGTTACGTCGAAATATTTAATTTTCCATTCTTCAAGTCAAAAGATAAAAAAGATAACATTTTTAACATCATTTCCACACACATAAAATGACTGCACACATTTACTCAATTTTCTAAACAAAAAACATTACAAAACATTTTTTTTTAAAAATTAAGAGTGCACAGACATTTCTATGATGTAGAGACTTTTGAGTCACAGCAAGGAACTGTTTAATATTTACTGTCCTAAAAGTCTTCATTAACATGAATTTATTGTTGTTATTGTTTTTGTAATTCAGCTGCTTGTTCCATAGGACAGACTGTGCATAAAGTAAGAAGAAGTATTACTACATCCTCTACTGTAGACCTCATGAACAAAACAACAAAACAATAGTGCCTTCCAATATCTGGAAAAAGACATATGGTCATGTCCATTTTCCCTCTGCTTATCCAAAAAGACTTTTTCTCTGAAGAGGGACTCAAGCTCAGTGGAAGAGGATGTGTTTGTGTTTGGTGTTGGGAATTTGCTCTCGGCTCTTCAATCTCCTGACAGCCTCTCTCATGTGTTTGGGCTGCAGAGGTGGTGTGTCTCCCCACTTCTCACACACGTCAAGAGCTGGAGTGCAAGGAAAAAACAAAAAAATTATAGAGACAATCATTGAGGCTTACGGTGTCTAGTTGAATCATATTTCACAGTGTCGTACCAACCTTCCTCAACAATCTCCCCAGCAAACACCTTCGCAATTCCAGACATGGCGATGACCACATTTTGAGAGACAGATGATCCGGTGATGGACTGAATTAGCTGGAAGACAGGAACAATCTTTTTTAACAACTTTCATATATATATGTGTGTGTGTGTGTTTGTGAGATACTTAGATGTAAATAGATGTTTACAGAATGTTGTATGCATTGTAATGTTTACATTGGAAATTTTTATCATAATTTGGAACCAAACCTAAAGCATCCTAATGAGAATTTGTGTATCCTCTTATAAAAAAAATGTTTAATTCCTATACTAAATGTGCAACAATAAAATTATTATTTTCTTTAATTGTCCAGTTGCAAGACATTATTTCAGTACAAGCAGGGCTCTGATAACATTTACTATAGCCAATAAAATTTTAGTTTACCCAGTACAACATTACACAAACATGGAAATCATATTATGAAATAAATGTTTTTCTCCAAAACACATTGGCCACAATTATTGGGCACCCCTAGAATTTTTTTTAAGAGTAAAATACATCTGAAGTATATTCCCATTCATATTTACATTTTTTATTTTAGCACACCAGGGTGATCATGAACATGAAATTGTCCAGCCATGACTTCCTGTTCCACAGGAGTATAAACATGAGGAAACACAAAGGCCAAATTCCCTTAATCATTCATCACAATGAGTAAAACCAAAGAATATAGTTCTGATGTGCAGCAAATAATTGTTGAGCTTCACAAAATGGAAAGTGGCTGTAAGAAAATAACTAAAGCATTGAAAATCCCCATTTCCACTATCGAGGCAATAATTAAGAAGTTCCAATCAACTAAAGATGTTACAAATCTGCCTGGAAGAGGACGTTTGTCTAAATTGTCCTAATGTACGGTGAGGAGGAAAGTTTGAATGGCCAAAGACTCTCCAAGGATCACAGCTGGAGAATTGCTTGGAGATTAGTTGAGTCTTGAGTCTCAGAAAGCCTAAAAAAAAAAAAAAAAGATCCAACAGCACCTACATCCCCACAAGTTGTTCGGGAGGGTTTCAAGAAAAATTCTCTGCTCTCATCCAGAAACAATCTCCAGCATATTCAGTTATCAGACATGACTGGAACTTCAAACAGGACCAGCTTCTATGGTCAGATGAAAGAAAAAAAAAAAAAAAACTAAAAAACAGCTTTTTGGCAGCAAACCCACCAGATGCACGCATGGATAAATGCGTGCATGGATAAAAAGTACCCCATGCCCACGGTTAAATATACTGCTGGATCTTTAATGTTGTGGGCCTATTTTTCTGCTGTAGGTCCTGGACATCTTGTTCAGATACATGGTATCATAGATTCTATCAAATACCAACAGATAAAAAATCAAAACCTGACTGCTTCTTCTACAAATCTAATAATGGGCCGTGGTTGGATCTTCCATCAGGACACTGATCCACAAAAATGTGTCACGGAGCACAAAATGAAGCTCCTGCCAAGGCCATTCCAGTCCCCTGACCTGAACCCTAAAGAAAATGAACTGAAGAGAAGAAACACCAACATGGAGCTGGGAATCTGAAGGGTCTGTGGAGATTCTATATAAAGGAATGGTCTCCAAACTCATCAGGCATTATAGGTGAATGCTCAGAACTGTTATATTGGCAAAAGGAGGTTGCAAAAAGTATTGAATAAAAGGGTGCCATTAATTGTGGCCAACATGTTTTGGAGAAAAACATTTATTTCATAAAGTGATTTTCCCCTCACTTTCAATTCTTTTCCTTCAATGAAAGGTTAGATTTTTGCTAATTTTATGAATTAAAGATCAAAAGGATAAACAATGCAGATTTATTTTTCCAGTCATCTTTGATTATATTTATCAAGGGTACCAACAACTTTGTCCACGTCTGTGTGTATATACACACACACACACATACACACATACACATATATACACACACATATATATATATATATATATATATAATTAAAATCAAAAAATGTCTTTAATTTAATCTATAAATCAGATCATGGTTGATTACAAAAGAAACCCTGTACACATTTACTAGCTGCTCCACTTACTCTTTTAATAGCTGCCTTTGGGAAAGCCGAGCGTCTGTACATCTCATAGCGGTTCAGCTGTTCTTCAGAGAATGACGATACTAAAACCCTGAGGAACAAAAAATGAGGTTTGCACCCTGTTACAGAATAAAGCAAATAAACCATAAACAAGGGTCATGACATGAACACAAATAAGCTTACTGCATCTTTTGTATTTCATCTTCATCAACTTTTTGCCGTTTCTCCTTCTTCTTGTCATGCTCCACTTTAAGTTTTTTAGCAGGAGGGGGGTGAAGAGATGAAGATCCCTCTTCCTCTTCTTCACCAGCAGCAGCGTCTTCAGACCTCTGAAGTAGCAATCAAGTAAACCACGAATAAATGCATTTCTAAATAATTTCCCGCTTAATGAATGACAAATGGACTCACCGCTTTGCCCTCCTCTTTCATACCGGTCTGGCCTGCAGCGGGTTCAGAGGCGGTACTGCCGCTCACGGGACCGTCACCGGACCCCTCGCCCTGCTTGGGTCTCTCCACGGGCGTGCTCGCCTCGCCGAACCCCGCTTCAGTTTTAACACGGGCCGGGTCTGCCATGCTTTGGCTAACAGATAAAAGTCAGCTGAGGTTAAGTAATTAAAGAATAAAAAAAATAAATAAAAAAAAATATCCTGTTACGATTGCATGGTGTTTTGATATATACCATGGTACCGAATTATGATGATGATGACTATTATAACATATCCTACCTATAATGACACTTATTTATAACATAATATTATATTTACATCATGGTACTATAAGACAACGTGATAACCATGTTGCGTTTGTTTATGCATAGATTTACTTTAGACTGGGGCTGAATCTAAAACAACATTTTAGACAAAAAAATTGTTTGTGTACACAATCTGTGCGAAATAGACATAATCACAGACTTTCGCTAATAACATACCTCAGACCGACAGCCGCGTTGATAATAGTTTTATAAACAATGAATCAAAGAACTGTTTTTGTTACGGTTCTACACTACAGACTGAACTCATACTCAACAGTCATGACAATATCCGGTCAGTTTCAAAATAAGAGTCCATGGTGAAAATATTCAATCACTGGGTGGCGCGCTTTACTAGATAATTAACTGTTGCGTAGGAAAAGCAGCTCGCATAGAGGCTCAGGTAGCGGAATCCTCCACTGAAACGCATTCCTAACCTTTTGTATACTTGGAGACATTTGTACAACAGCCGTTTGAATAATTATAATCGTTTAAATCTATTACTTCCAAGGTTAAGCTTCTTTTCCCCCCCCTCTTTTTTATTAATTAAACAAAAAACAAAAACAAACAAACAAACACAAACGTCTGTGATTACTCAATACTGACCAGCGCTGAGATAAGTAACAAATGCCATGTGACTCATAATTTGCGTATTTCTTCAGAAGGCGCGTGATGACCTGTGGTGAGGACAATATTTTACCGCTACAAAAATAAAAAAATAAATAAAATAAAATATAGGGAGGGAGGGAGGGAGGGAGGGAGAGAAAGAGAGAGAGAGAGAGAGAGAGAGAGAGAGAGAGAGAGAGATAATATTTTAAGAGTAATTGAGTAAAATATACACATTAATGAGTTAAAATAGAATTATTATTTAGATCAAATAAATATATTTGGCTTGCACCCACGCCTCTTTAAACACCACTGAATTTAATCTTTAAAATCTATACTTTTAAGACCACAGGAATTTATGTTTCTGAAATTCATTTATTTACAATAAAACAAATACATAAATTGTATACATAAGTTGTTTTTTAAATGATAGAAATAAATATTTTCTTTTATGTGATGCTCTTTGCATGAAATTTCAAGTGAATCTGTATTTAAAATTTTATAATGTATAATCTATAAATGTATGATGGCCAAATTGGTTTATGAATAAAATTAGGCCTACTAAAATTCATCAAAGATTTAATACATTTTAGAAAAAAAAATAAATTCATTTAAAGCTACATGCTACATGCAATGCAATTCATCTGCCATATCTTATGTTAGACAGTGTTGGGGAAAGTAACTTTAAAAAGTAATGCGTTACAATATCGTTGCTTCATAGAAAGTAACTAATTGCATTACTATCAAAAGTAATGCGTTATGTTACTTTTGTGTTACTTTTAAATAAATAAAAGTTCTATTTAGCAAATGTAAAGTCCCTTTCACACCAAAAGTGAAATAACCCTTCGATGATCCAGCGCACACAACGCCTCTATACTTACTTCCGATTTCTCTCAACATAGGGACAGGAGAGCTGTACAGTCAATAAATGAAACAAACTTGCGTTACTTATTTGAAACAGTAACTTAAATATTTTGTTGTAAATTTAAAAGTAATGTGTTACATACTAGTTACTTGAAAAAAGTAATCTGCTTATGTAACTCACGTTACTTGTAATACCAATGATAGAGGTGAATCTGTTCTCAATCAGCTCCCTAGGGTTTGAATCAGTATATCGTGCAAATGAATGTGGTCAGTGCCCTGACTACTGAACTAGGGAGCTGATTGAGACACGCAGTGTTTAGAAGAATAGCCAGAGTCAGGTTCTCCAGCATCCTTAAATGCTTCATCAAAATAAATTAAAACTTAATATCTTGGGATCAATAGCCTACACTCAATGCACAATGAGCGTGATGTGCGTCAGGTAGCCTACTCATTTTTATCTTCACATAATTAAATATCAATAGGCTATATAACACTAAAATATTAAAGATTACTTAGCCTAAGGAATTAACAAGAAAACATAAAAAAAAAATAATAAAAAAAAAAATCTAAAAATCATAATGGATTCTTAATGTCCATCAGTCCATCTGTCTGTTCATAAGGATCCATTTTATAAGAGACTCTGCTGATAATTTGTCAAATTAAGTTATTTTCCATGAATCCCTGATTAATTGTCACGGTTTCTTCTTCCACTAATGTCAGGATGTAAGGATGAGTGATCAAACGAGAGTTTCACATAATGGAATCCATCGATTTCAATTCCCTAAATGCCGTTTCACCATCATTAGTGTAATTAAATGATTGTGCATAATTCGGGGCAATCGCGACGTCACCAAGGAGCGCACCCGTCTAGGAAGTGACGTGTCGAGCCGTGCCAAAGGAAGTTTGTGCGGGCGCTGGGAGAGAAAGTTTCCCCGGAGCAGCAGCGATTGGAGCGGGAATAACACGGACACAGCCGCCGCTGGTGGACCGAGCGGACCGGAGCAGGAAGAAAGCGCGTTGGGTTGCGCGTGGATGCGTGTTGCAGCGTTGGAGAGGCTGCAGTGGATTCGTGTGGCCGTGTGATCGTTTCTCCGCCGCTGTGAGATGGGGAAGGAGCAGGAACTGCTGGAGGCGGCGCGCACCGGGAATCTGGCCGCCGTTGAGAAGCTGCTGTCGGGGAAGAGACAATCGGCCGGATCGGCCGCTGCGAGTGGTGCTGGATCTTCCGGGAATATCGGGAGCGGCGGGCACAGCTCTTCCCACACGCTCTCCAGTCTGCTCAGGTAAGAGCAAAACCATGGACGATAGGCTTTATCTGTACAGGAGACCGGGGCTAGTTGTCACTTTTTACTCCAGTGATTTTTCTCGCTTTTGGTTTATTTTTGAAAGTCACAATGCGTACACACAAACATCAAAATGTGTTAACTAAACAAATAACTTAACATCTTCCAGATGAAATAAGATGATGGAAGGCTCTGTGACACAGTATTGTTTATAGTGGGGCATGTTGTCCCATGGTATGGGGGTAAGTTGTCACAAACTGCTGAGAATAACTTTATTTGAAATGCTAAAATGCGATCTAAAGTAAAAAGACCATATTTTACAGCATATATGCTACTTATTTACATTCAAAACATGCGTGACAACTTACCCCAGCCTGACATTCATGATAAACTGTTTTAGATTTCAGTATCTGTATTTATTTTTTTAATATCTGCCTTGATTGTTATATAAAGCCTCTTGTATTTCATTGTGGTTTTATTGTGCTCACTTGGTACCCAACAGCAAAAATTATGACTTTGAAATTTTAGTTTGGAGGGCAAAATTCACAAAAACTGTTTTAAAGACGGTTTTGAACTACAGTTTTTTTCGACCACTGCAGCGAAGAGAAAACAGCATTTGCACAACTGAACTTTTGATTCCAAACATTATGGTTCTTCAGATATAGCTCTTGTTTTTGGAAACAGCTGAATTAGTAACCATTTCTGTTGGCTGTCAAAATGTAGCTCAAGGAATCATATTTCAAAAGAACCTAGTCAGTTCTTTCTCAATATAAACATGATGATGTTCCTCTTTATGTCACGAAAGTGGGAGTAACATGCGCCATCACCCCTGCTATTACAAAGCAAAATCTAGCAGCAGTGTCGTAATACTGAGATCCAGTACATTCCTGCTGGATGTGATTTGCACATGTATTTACAATATGTAGATGTGTGTGAGAGGTAGAAATGTAAATTATTCTCAGTTTAGTGTGTGAATGGAGAGCTGATCATTTGCATGCACTTGAGCTGGCTCTTAATTTCTTTTGCATATCAAAGTCCAGTCTGACTAATATTTAGGCAATTTCACATGTTGCACTATAAACTGGATTGCATGTGTTAATGACTGTATGTCTTACTATTTAGAAACATTTTTTCTATATCTTTATATTCAGAGCTCCTTACCAGATTAAGTTGTAGCAACAAAATAAAAAAAAAAACTTTTTAATTCTTTAAAGAATCATCAAACTGATCAAAAGTGACTGATAGTAAAGACATTTATAATATTACAAAATATGTATTATTCAAATAAATGCTGTTCTTTTGAACTTTCTATTCATCGAAGAATCCTGTAAAAATGTATCATGCTTTCCCCCCAAAAATGTTAAGCAGTATAACTGTTTTCAACATTGATAATAATCAGAAATGTTTCTTGAGCATCAAATCATCATATTAGAATGATTTCTGAAGGATCGTGTGACACTAAAGACTGGAGTAATGATGCTGAAAATTCAGCTTTGATCACAGGAATAAATTACATTTTACAATACAGAAAACCGTTATTTGAAATTATAATAATATTTCACAATATTACTATATTTACTGCATTTTTGATCAAATAAATGCAACCTTAAAGAGCACTTAATAGACTTCTTTCAAAAGCATTAACAAAACAAAACAAAAAACTTACCAACCACCAACTAGTATTTATTCATTTTTAAATGCAATAATAGGTAGAAATAATGCAACTACACCTTTTTTGGAAAACCGTACAGTGCATTTTAATACACATTTTTACATATTAATTTGCTTAGTAAAATCGAGCAAAACCTCATCTATGTCAGCCAACTAGCATTACCTAATAGTGACATTTAAATAAGTCTTCACAACAATGTTTTTCAATGTTCAAGGCACAAAAACATATGATCAACAAATGTAATATGGTCTGACAACACAGAACTAACCTGATAGGGCAAGTAACAATTCTGTTAGCAACCTCTAAAATTTGCACTCCTGATTTTGAGCCTTGCTTTTGCCACCCCTTCTCCACATCAAAAGTCTTTGTGTTCACTGGCATCCGTGTCTCTCGTCTGGCTCAGTGGATCAATGTCTGGCAGTGCTCTATGGTGAGAAAGACCAGCTCAGCGTGTGTCGGAGGTAAATAAACGGATGATCGGCTGGAGCTGGTGCCAGCAGGAGAGGAATAAAAGGGTGCTCTCTGTCTGTCCTCCCTCTGCTTACAGGCCAAAGATCTTTAAGAGCATCAATCTGTATTTACTTACCAGAGACTGAAGTATTGGCAGGTGTTAAAGGAAGTGCTGTGTTTGTGTGCAGCTTGTCATTTGGCATGTTTAATGTAAATGTCAATAGTCTTTTGTGGTGTGAGTGTGTCTTACTCTGCTTGTGTGTACACTGGCGTTCCTTGCCATATTTTTGCAAATCTACACTTATTAACAAGGCCAGTTCCACCTTTTATCAATGATTTTATGTCTCCACTAGGGCTGGAACAATACTTCGATTGTCAATTTGCGATACAAAGAATATGCAGAATCTCATTTTCCGATTTATCGCGGAAATTTCAGAATCGATCCAGAATAATTTCTTGATTCGCGATGCATCGATGTATTGTCCCAGCCCTATTGCAGGGCCAGATTATCGATTAATAAACACTTCTTTTTGCTAGGACCTCAAAACGTTTTTACCATAGATTTAGATCAAGATTTAGTCATTTAGCAGATCCTTTTCTCCAAAGTGACTTATAAATGAGAATAGTAGAAGCAATCAAATCAACATGAGTACAACAGTATGTAAGTGCCGCGTCAAGTCACGGTTTCATCATTAAAGTGCTCAAGGTTTTTTATTTTTTTTTTAATTTTTTTTTTTAGATGGAGAAAGAGAATAGAAATTGAAAAGTAAAATAAATAAAAAGTAAGTGCTAATATTACTGGGTCAAGTGCATGCTTTGTAAACTAATACATTTTGATGTTCTGACATGGTAAACTTGCTCAGTAGCTCACCTGATACAGCACTGCACTTGCAATGTGGAAAAGTCTTGTAAAACATGAGTCATGATAAAAGAGCTCAAAGTCTTGTAGATGCAAGCTAAAATGGCATTTTCAGCAAATGCATTTTGTCTCACGTTTGCTTTTGTTGTCTCTGTTTGTTAGGTTTTGTTGTAGATGTTACATTATTTTCAAATGCGGTAGAGCATTAACCTTTTAGCACCACTCACCAGACATGTGGGTCTTTTCACTTTGAAAGTGTTGCTAAACGTGCAAGAAACAACATTGTTTTGCTGAAATGTCGCCACAGGCACGTTTTTCCAATGAGCCTATGTTGCATAATATAATGATTAAATTCAGCGCAATTTTGGGTGGTATGTTTTAATTGTTAAAGGTCTGGTGTGGAATCCAAAAGGTTGTAGATGCAAAACTTGCAAATTTCCATGAGGAATGAATAAAAATGGGTCTTGATAAACTGACACTGAATTGGAAGTTCAATCAAACTACAATTGAAAGTCTTTCTTTGTAGCTCTCCAATCTCATTCATGCTTTCAATTTTTACAAACTTGGCACACCAACCTTTGCGTGATTTGATGTCATCCTGTGGCAGTGGAATTCGCATGTCTCGTAATTACTGCGCTGTGTATTGATATTTTAAAACGCAAATGAGATTTGAGAACTGTGGTGGAGGGCAAGATTTGGAAGTGTATTGTAGTCTTAACTAGTGGTCAACCAATATGGGTTTTCAATAACCAAAATGTTCTAGATGGCCTATATTATTGCTGATTTACAAAGTACAGTGGCAAATGAGTTTTTTTTTTTTTTTTTTTTTCTTTTTTCTCCAGAAAGCCAAAACAGTATCTTTATTATGTATAGGGCTGTCACTAACGCAATTATTTTTTGGTAATCAAGAAATCGGTCGATTATTAATACATGTAAACGTAGTAAACTTATGTGCATTCTGTATTATAACAAATGCCTGCATAAATGCCAATGGCCTGGTGATTGTTGTTGTTAAACCACACATGTAAATGATAAGTGCAACACTTCTCTATGAAATCCTATGAAATTTATGAAAGTGTGTCAGACTTATGTGCGTATTTATGTTCTTGGAAACCCAAACAAATGGCACATGCAGAGACTGAGTTCGTGTGGAGCAGCATTTACTGTGAGTGGAGCCGCTCTGAGCCGCTGGAATAAACACAAAACCTGTATGCATGTAAATAAAATGTCACACTTCAATCTGAAACAAACGGTGCATATATTTATTTAATTGAATCGCAGCATTTGCATTTAATAACAATAACAACTAATAACAATGCTATTGGTAGATTTGGAATTGACATAAGGACCAATGAAATCTGTAATCGGCCAATCAGAGAGATTTGTTTGCTGATATTGTCAAAAAAGCAGAATATCATCTGATCTGTAATATCTGTCTATTACTAGTGCTAATGTGATGCAATGTAGAGGTAGCAGTAGATCTAATTATCTGTAAATCGGCTGCTTGTAGACAGATCTGCTGTAATGCTCAGATATAGCTGCTTCTGTATTTGCTGTTGTTTTCAGAAGGGTTTCTTCTCTTCAGTAGTGGGACAATATGTACTCATTTAAGAGGTCTGAGTGGCTTTGGTCTTGTTCAGTGCTGATGGTTTGGGCCTCTGTGGACAGTATCCAGCACTTGTCAGGGCCCTGTTACCCCTGTTGTTTATATCTCACAATTCTGACTTTATAACACGCAATTCTGAGAAAAAAGACAGAATTGCGATATGTAAACTCATAATTGCAAGAAAAAAAAGTCAGAATTGTGAGATAAAAAGTGGCGATTATCTTATTTTTTTTTATTATTCTGTGGTGAAACAAGCTTCCATACTTTCTTCTGTGAAAAACCAAAAGAGATATTTTGAAACATGTTCATGCTGCTCATTTCCATACAAGGAAAGTGGATGTGAACCGTCAACCTCCAAAAAGGACAAAAACATTGTAAAAGTAGTTAGTACAGGTTGCATGTTTATTCCAAGTCATATAATAGTTTTGTATGAAGAACAGTGTGAAATTAAGTTAATAATAAATCACTGAAAATCTTCTGCTGTCGTTACCATTCTCGCTCATTTGTATGGAAAAGAGCAGCTTTGGATATTCTTCAGTAAATATCTTCTTTTGAGTTTTATGGTAGAAATAATTTTTTTGCAAGAGGGTGAGAAAATGATGAAATAATTTTTGGATGAACTATCCCTTAAAAATGCCAGTGTTGTGATGGAAGGGCTTGGCATCATATCTGTGTACCAGAGGTTTCCTCATGCCTGGAAACTGAAGAGAAGCACTTGCACTGTTTTTCTGTCTTTGTACTGTATGGAACGAGGCATCATGTTGAGACTTGTCATTTTGTTTTGAAAGGGTTTGAGAGTCTGAGAGTTTGAGAGTTGTTCTCTCTCTTCTTTATGGAATGTCGTTTCAACATGGCGACGTCTACATATTAGGACATGCGTGCGGGGGGCGGGGCATGGCTGTCTTGGAGATGATGACTATCTGAAGACTGTTATGAAAATGAATGTTAAAAATAAAAATATGACATGAAAACCTGTCTATGAAAACATGAACACGTGATTAGAGCACACTGTCAAGTCACCTTTATTTATATAGCGCTTTTTACAATGCAGATTGTGTCAAAGCAGCTTTACAGTGATAACTGGTATATAATTTTGGTTGCACAGCAGCTCTTAAAGGAACACTCCACTTTTTTTGAAAATAGGCTTATTTTCCAACTCCTCTAGAGTTAAACAGTTGAGTTTTACCGTTTTGGAATCCGTTCAGCCGATCTCCGGTTCTGGCGGTACCACTTTTAGCATAGCTTAGCATAGTTAATTGATTCTGATTAGACCATTAGCATCACGCTCAAAAATGACCAAAGAGTTTCGATATTTGCAGCAGGTGCAATGATATTACGCAGCATCTCTCACAAATGTCTCCATGGTTGCAAGGCATGCTCCCTGTGCAAGCAGGGGGTCACAGGCGCTGCATAATATCATTGCGCCTGCTGCACCCATGGTACGGCAGCAAAGTTCCTTGATTATTACGCCGGAATGAGAGTATAGTTCCTAGCCATATCGGCCTAGGAGATGGCAACTTTTCATTTTGCAGATGCTAGAAACATGGCCTTCAAATGAAAGATTGGTATCAAAGAGCACACCCAGGTTCCTAACTGACGACGAACACTTAACAGAGCAGCCATCAAGTGTTAGACAGTGTTCTAGGTTATTACGTGAATTACGAAGTTTTTGGTCCAAAAATTAGAATCTCTTATTTTTTCTGAATTTAGTAGTAGGAAATTACTGGTCATCCAATTCTTTATATCAGCTATGCATTCCGTTAATTTTGTGAATTGGTAAGTTTCGTCAGGGCGCGAAGAAATATAGAGCTGAGTATCATCAGCGTAACAGTGAAAACTAACGCCATGCTTCCAGATGATATCTCCCAAGGGTAGCATGTACAGAGTGAAAAGCAACGGTCCTAGTACTGATCCTTGTGGTACTCCATATTGAACTTGTGATCGATATGACATCTCTTCATTTACTACTACAAACTGATAACGGTCAGACAAGTATGATTTGAACCATGACAGTGCAATTCCACTAATGCCAACATATTTTTCGAGTCTGTTTAAAAGAATATTGTGATCAATAGTGTCAAATGCAGCACTAAGATCCAGTAACACTAATAGAGAGATACAACCACGATCTGATGATAAGAGCAAATCATTAGTAACTCTAAGGAGAGCAGTCTCAGTACTGTGGTACGGTCTAAATCCTGACTGGAAATCCTCACAGATAGTATTTCTTTCTAAAACGGAACATAGTTGTGATGATACTGCCTTTTCTAGTATTTTTGACAGAAAAGGAAGATTTGAGATCAGCCTGTAATTGACTAATTCTCTAGGATCAAGTTTAATAATAGCCAGCTTAACTTTTTGGTACGTATCCTAGTGATAAAGACGAATTAACGATATTAAGAAGAGGATCTATGACCTCTGGAAGCATTTCTTTCTATAGCTTAGTTGGTATAGGGTCTAACATACATGTTGTTGATTTTGACGATTTAACAAGTTTAGACAATTCTTCCTCTCCTAAAGCAGTAAAATGAATTGAATTTTTCCTCAGGGACACTACAATGCACTGTCTGACGTGATACTGTAGTAGACGGTTGCATGGTCATAATTTTCTCTCTAATATTGTCAATCTTGCAAGTAAAGAAGTTCATACTGCTGTGCTCTTTGGAAACATCAGAAGTTGAAGCTTTATTTCTTGTTCATTTAGCCACTGTATCAAATAAATACTTAAATAAGGTTGTGCTTATTTTCTTCTAAAAGTTTTGAAAAATAGGCAGATCTAGCAGTTTTTAAGGCCTTTCTGTACTCAATCATTCTCTCTCTCCACGAAATGCGAAAAACTTCTAGTTTTGTTTTCTTCCAGCTGCGCTCCATTTTTCTGGCTGCTACCTTTAGGGCCCGAGTGTGCTCGTTGTACCACGGCATTGGATTAATTTCTTTAATCTTTTTTTAAGCGCAAAGGAGCAACTGAGTCTAATGTGCTGGAAAAGACAGAGGCAATATTTTCTGTTGTAACATTGAGGTCTTCTAAGCTGTCTGGTAAGCTAAGGCAATGAAACTGATTAGGAAGATTATTTATAAAGTGATCTTTAGTGGTAGAAGTGATGGTTCAACAAGGACTTTATCTGCAGCTAGTACTAACTCCAATAGAAAATCAGCAAATTCTTTGATAAAGTCTGTATGGTGTCCTCGTGGCCTGTATACAGTAGCCAACACAAATGTCAACTTACATAATGTTACATGAAGTACCATCACTTTGAAGGAATTATATTTGAAAGACTTTTGACTAATACTGTAAATATTACTATAAATTACAGCAACGCCTCCCCCTTTGCCCTTTTGACGAGCATTGTGTCGATAATCGTAACCTTGAGGGCTAGACTCATTTAAAGTAATGTAATCGTCCGGTTTTAGCCAAGTTTCTGCCAAACACAGCACATCTAGATTATTGTCTGATAATATAATTTACAATAATTGCTTTTGAAGAAAGGGATCGAATATTATCAACCCAAGCTTTATCATTTGTTTATCATTATTATCTCTATTTTTTTATTTAACACTTAGATTATGATGCAGCAATGTTAAGAAGCATCTAAAAGGAATAGCTGCCTGAGGTGGGTGACCTTATGCCATTAAACTGAAGCCTGTTCTATGACACATCCTATGATATTAATCAGATAACTTGGATACATAAAATAGAGAGAGAGAGAGCGCTCCCACTGTGATGCGCTTTCATGACAGGCAAGGACAGAATTTACTATATATTTCTATGAAGTTCTCATTATAATGCTATGTTTATGGCAGATTTGTGCTTTATTTTCATCTACATTATTAAGTGATTATTCCATTCCATACATTGCCTGTGCATTTTCGAAGCCATACGAATTAGCCTATTGAACAAATATGACAAAAACAGCACTGCTGCATTATTATAACATCAGTATTTTTTTTAAAGAAACATCTAGCCTAAAAGCAATCAAATAACTCAGATATCGGGCATTGTATTTGAGCATGAAACTAAACACTGATATGCGCTAAAAAATGTTTTATTTATTCTAATATTTCAGCAATATTTTGGATTCAGTTTGCACTTTCTGGTCAACCAAAATGTTATTTTACAGATTGAAAATCACTGATGATCATTTCTCCATGAGAAAAAGCACGTAGAGTTTGAGCGCGTCCAGTGCAAGAGTCAAAGAAATCCGCGTCCAAGCAGAGAGATTCGTGCTCGTGAATTACATGGATGCGCTTTCGCGTGCCTTACAAATGCGCTAATGACATTAACGAAATAGAAACTGCCTCAAATGGGCTATAAAAACTTCAGACACTGCTTTCTTTTAGGCTTAAATCTATTTTTATTGGTTGAAATGAAATGAGAATATCTTGTGTTTTCCGTGGGTGTTCGGGGGCTCTGCGCCTATGCTGGTGATTATTGCTAAATTAATTATGAATATAATTTAAAGGATATTTTCAGCACAAGATAAAAGCTTGGTGCTGCGCAGCTTGCACTGAACTGTATTTTCATCTATCTTGTCAAAGTGAAGCCAGACATTCTCGCTCACGTCTTTTGACGCATGCTGTGGCAAGCTAAACAATCAGAGCTCAGGGTGCCGCCCAAAGTGCTGCTATAACCAATCAGGAGAAGAAGAAAAAAAAACCCAAAACATTTCGATCATCGTTTACATGATCGATCGTCGCTGTCACGGTCGAGTACTCTATGGCTGTTGCACATCCCTACTGTCCATTGCCTGTCTGTCGTTCTGGCTTATCTATATGCCTGTTTGTCTTTTTATCTATATGTGTCTAGTCTGTTTACATTCATCTGTCTGCCCTCTCTATAACCTGTCTCTTGGTCTATACGACCTTTTCTTTCTGTTTGTTCTGTCTGTTTGTCTATCTGTCCATCTTTCTCTTATCTATCAAAAGAAAATTTCACTACTTTCTTAGGTCTTTGTAAATCAACAGAACCAGAGGAACACATCTGTAGGATTGATCTGATGCTTGGTAGATGGCAGGAAAGGTTAGTTAAGTTCACTGGTCTGGCTTTACTCGGTTCATCCATAGCTCAGAGAATGTGTGAAAAGACCAGACAAGGAGACCATCAAACACGGACTGTTGTCAGTACTTCAGATCATGTGCTAAGTGCCTTTTAAGCTATAGACGACTTGTTTGGCTTGTATGACTAGACTGAATTCTCAGCATTGTGACTAAAGGACAGCTGTGAAATTTTGGATACTGGTCAGGGCACAAATGCTAATCTTATCTGTTGTCCATTTCTGTGTGCTACACCAAATTGGACCACAAGCTTCTGTAAAAGTGCTGAGTGTTCTCTATCTAGAGATTCTGTTAGACTCTGTTCACACAGGCTGTCACTTTTGATTCCCACAAAACCTGGCGAAGGGAAGTTTCTCTGAAGAGTGGCCAGTGTAGTGGTGGATTCCTGTGGGGCGGATGAAAGGGCAGGTGCTTCCTGAAGAACTGCTGTGTCTGGGAACTGAACGGGACTGTGGTTGTGCTGTGAACAAAACTGTCAAAGTGGACAAGGTTGAAAAGGAGAGCAAGAATCTCAGCAAGAACACTCATGCTACCAAGACGACTTGAAGAGGAAAGCATTGCGTTTCATTTTCCAATTAATCGATGGATAATGATGCTCTGAATATTTTATCAGAAGTATCATGCACTCTAACATCTAAGCTTGGTGGTAGCCAAAATTGAAGCTTAAATTGAAAAACACTGTATCTATCCTATATGCATTGGTGTTGGGCGAGGATAATTGATGCTTTATAGAGATTAGGTTGTTTTCCGCTTTCGTGTTGTGTGAATAACACACAAGGCTCTGTTTGATGTGGCTGCCTCAGAAACTCAGCGTTGAGTGGTTTGGTTGGCGAACTGTGTGACCAAGGACCGATTTGTATCTCTTCCTGTTTTCATTTTATAGACTAGTTAAGCATATTTAGTGTATATATCCAGCCAAGATGAGGCCTTCTTGCATGTATTTCTACGGGTCTAATTAAAAGTTTTTCTAGTGTGATACAGGAGTTAGCGTGCAAGCAACTCCTGAAAAATGCTGGCAGTGACAACTGCATTTAGAAAAATTCTATGCAGTGTGTATGGAAGTGAACTGAACATTTAGTTGTTAATGATGTATTTTAACGTGCATCGGAAATGTTTCTCTGCTTAAACGGCTTGAAAAGCTTAAACAACAAGCTCAAAAATGCTTATAATATTTGGACATTGGCAACACTGCAAGAGCAACACTGCTCTGTGAAGCAGCCTTTCTAAGCATAAGCAAAACAAGATGCCTCCGTTGACTATGCTTTAGTTAAAATTGTCACTGACATTGTCTTTTGTCACTGTAATATTTATTTGGTCAGAATAGCGGATGTCAAACATGTAAGATGGCAGAACATTGCTAGGGGGGTCATTCCGTGTCATCTCAACCAGTCCCCAGCTAAAAAATTTTGATTTTGATTTTTTTTTTTTTTTCTTGAAAGAAATGCATAAATGAAGAAGAGAACCAAAATATTAAATGTTATAAATGTATATTTATTGAGTAGTCCACTGTTTTGTAGAGGGGAGTCAAAATGACCATTTTCACCTGAGATTTGGAGAATTATGGGGGGTAAAAATGACTTTAGAAAGATGTTTATTTTTACACAGAGATTGGTAGGTCTATTAATAAAATCTGTTGAATTTAGCAATCTTTGTTGTATTATATGCCAATGGTGACAGTTCAAAAATGGCAAAAAGCACATCTTGTATTTTTTTTGCCGCATGTGGTAACTCTTTGTAGCTTCAGAAGCTGTTAAGATGAACAAAATCCCTTCTTCCAAATATCCCTGAAACTGATTCAAATATAAATTCTTATACACTTTTGAGTGCAATGTGCCTCAACCTGACCATTTCAGTGGATTTTTGGTGCTCAGAGAGGCATGTTGTATGCAGTTTTTTTTGATAGAGGGAAACAAGATACATTTCTAGTTTCAACATTATTTATTCTTCAGACATTCCCCTTTAAATGCAATAAGTATCAGCTGTGCAGAGTGAACCACATTTGGTTTTTGACCATTGAAAATGGGTAAATTTTAACAAATTGAGATTCAATTTACATTTATTGAATTAAGATCCCAATATCTATTGGAATGGACCATATAGGGCCTTGAAAATGAAGATTTCAAAAGAAAAGTTTAAGAACCAGTATCTAAAATCATATTGAGATATCTTTAATACTTCTTAAATTCCAGGCATGCAAACTTGACGCAAAAAAACACAAGAAGGGCATTTTTGAACTGTGACTGTTGGCATATAATGCAACAAAGATTGCTAAAGTCAACAGATTTAACTGACAGACCTACCAATGTCTGTGTAAAAATAAAATGATGATCTGCCATCTTTCTAAAACCATTTTTACCCACTTGTAATTTGGCTCCAAATCCCAGGTAAATTGTCTTTTTTTTTAATTTTTTTTTTTATTTTTTTACCCCCTCTACAAAACAGAGGATTACTCAGTAAATATACATCCACGACATTTAATATTTTGGCTTTTGTGTTTTTGTCTTTCTTCAGAAGAAATATTAACAAAATCAAAAATTTGAGCCAGGGTTTCTGAAATTTGGTTGATTTGACATGGAATGACCCTATGGTTACCAAGGTGTCAATTATGCATTTAAATGCGGTTGTCACTCCTAAAACTTTACAGTGTGTACGTGACCTATGATATGCATATACTGACAGGAAATTCTGTTTTTCAAATTCTTTCAATTTCTGTGACAAAGTTCTATGACAGAATTTTCGTTTTTGGGTGAACTATCCCTTTAATTCTTAATAACTAATAATGAAAGAAGCTGACCAAGTAAATATCACAACCAGCTAAACTCAAAACTAAAATTAGGTTAAAATCAATTTATCATTGAGTGAAGGGAAGTTCCAGTGGCCTGGTTTGGACTGATCTCAACAACTATGTCTTTGCCCTCAGAATGAACCTCCTTTGACTGGATTAGGCTCAGTCATGTGGTTGACATTTAACCATTCCTGCTTTCTCTCTCCTCTTTGTGTATCTTTGTCAAGACAGGGTGGTTATACATTTTCATTCATATTTAACAGTTTTGCCAGTTTAGGACCGGTTTAGGTGTCCACTTGATAAATTGACAATGTTGCGTGTTTGTTATATTAAGTACTTTTTTTGTTTGTTTGTTTTACATTTATTGAATAGGTCGGTAGGTAGCAACATTATGCTGCCCTCTTAAGTTCTTATCTTGTTTTGTTTAGCTGAAATTCTAAGGCAGTTTCCGTCATGAAGAAGGCAATCCCAAAATGTTTTGCTTCAAACTTAGTGAAAAACTTAATTCAAAATGGCAGACAAAGTTGATGTTTAAATGTATTTAAGTGTCAAAAAAGTTTTCAAATATTGTCTATTTTACCCAATATTTGTGTGTGCTGTATTATTAGAGTATTGCTGCAATAGCATGGTGATATTTTATATATATATATGTGTGTGTGTGTGTGTGTGTGTGTGTATGTATATATATGTATGTATATACAAATGTATATATGCAAAAATGGCCAAAATTTACAGATGAGTTTAATGTTTATTGTACTTCACACAAAATAAGAAGCTCTCACCTTTATTACTGCCGTATCCAGTA